>JAHNEJ010000640.1:0-218040 GCA_022559845.1 Amorphophallus konjac
GAATCCCCCCCGGGGGCATAAAAAGCAAAGATACACCCTCGTGCCGGGGGCACATGAAGAGAATACACTCCATCCCGGGGTCATCAGAAGCAGAAGGCGCATCCCACCCTGGGGGCATATGAAGCGAAAAGAATACACCCTGGCTTAGGGGAATACAAAGAGAAGTATACCCCACTCTGGGGCAGAGGAAGCGGGAGAATCACACCCCCGTCTTGGGGGTATTTGAAGAAGAAGTATACCTCGTCTCGAGGGCCTAGAAGCTATAAAGAGCACGCCCCGACTCAGGGGCAGATGAAGAGAAGTCCACCCCGGCCTAGGGGTATTTGAAGAAGAAACATACCCCGCCAGGGGGCATAGAAGCCATAAAGAATACCCCCCGGCTTAGGGGTATTTGAAGAAGATACATCCCGCCTCGGGAGCATAAGAAATAGAAGAATACATCCCGTCTTAGGGATGTTTGAAGAAGAAATATACCCCGCTAGGGGGCATAGAAGCCATAAAGAATATGCGCCGGCTCAGGGGCATTTGAAGAAGAAACATACCCCGCCTGGGGGACGCAAAAGTAAAGAGACAGAGTACACCCCCACCCGGGGGCACCGAAGCAAAGAGGCATACATCCCGACCTGGGAGCACATGAAGAAAGAATATACCCCGACCTAGGGGCGTCAGAAGAAGAAACATACGCCCCGATCCAGGGACAAGAGAAGCAAGAGAATACGCCCTGCGAAAAGGGTATGAGAAACATGAAGAATGTACCCCTGCCTAGGGGCATAAAAAGAGATACACTCTGTGTAGCATCCCGTATAAATATATATATATATATATTTATTTATTTATTAATTAATAATATTTCCCAAAAAAAATATATTAGATAAACTCTAGATTAAGTAAGAAGTTGGAACACGTAGTTATCATATGTAAAGAGTATTCACTTAACAAGTGGCTTCCTAGTGTAGTTGGTTAAGTAACTTGCCTTTCAACCCAATGACCAGGGTTCAAATCCTAATATCCACCATTTACCTTTTGTGCCAATTAATTATACATTATAAGCCAATGTATAGACTTAGAAGTGCAACGTAGGAAAAGATGCCAATGTACTTGTGAATAGGCTAGAGCCAATGTATAGACTTTGTGATGTACAGACTTTGAGAGGAAGCCAATGTATAGACTTTGAGAGGGAGAGGATGTACAGACTTGTGATGTACAGACTTAGTGAATAGGTTAGCAATAGCCAATGTATAGACTTTGTGATGTACAGACTTTGAGAGGAAGTGATGTACAGACTTTGAGAGGGAGAGGATGTACAGACTTGTGATGTACAGACTTA
The DNA here is from genome assembly GCA_022559845.1 of Amorphophallus konjac. Classification (NCBI taxonomy): domain Eukaryota; kingdom Viridiplantae; phylum Streptophyta; class Magnoliopsida; order Alismatales; family Araceae; genus Amorphophallus; species Amorphophallus konjac. Next base: position 1,328 of record JAHNEJ010000640.1, read on the forward strand.
GTGAATAGGCTAGCAATAGCAATGTACAGACTTTGTGAAGCCAATGTATAGACTTTGAGGATGTACAGACTTTGAAAGTGTGCACATTGAAGAGGGATCGTGTATGAATGTGGGAGACAGACTTTACGATCTGGGCCATGGATTGGCTGTCCAAACATTATCCCTTATCTCTCCAGCCTGTACAAGCTGTAAAGCCCCATTATTTCAGATCTTGCCTCCCATTCGGCCATGACAACCCTATAAACATACCCCTTTTGCTACCCCCATTCTAGGCTAGCTAAGGTTGGGGCAAAGCTCTGCAGGGATTACAAAGAAGGGTTCTGCTGCTACGATCTTCTAACAAGTAGGTGTTCTCAACTTTTAACTAAACTAGTAGCTAATCTAGGATGATTAGTTTAGGCATTTAGTCTTAGGCTCATTTCTATGCGATATTTAATGTTCATAAAGCATGTGTTAGCTTAAATCTAGGATGATTAGTATGTATTAGCTTCATACTTAAGATAATTAGCATGTATTAGCATTATACACAGAATAATTAGCATGTATTAACAAATATTAGCAAGTATTAGTCTTATACCTAGAATAATTAGCATGTGTTGACTTAAATCTAGGATGATTAGCGTGTATTAGCTTCATACCCAAGATAATTAGCAAGTATTAGTCTCATACCTAGAATAATTAGCATGTGTTGGCTTAAATCTAGGATGATTAGCGTGTATTAGCTTCATACACAAGATAATTAGCAAGTATTAGTCTCATACCTAGAATAATTAGCATGTGTTAGCTTAAATCTAGGATGATTAGCATGTATTAACCTTGTACCAAGATAATTAGCATGTAGTATCCTTATACCCAAGATGATTAGCATTGATTAGCATGTATTAGCTTCAATCTAGGGTAGTTGGCATGTATTAGCTTCATATCCATACGATATATCCGTTTAACGCAAGTTTTATCGTATTTTTACGTAACTTATTAGTTTAACTAACCTGTTAACATACCTAATTAACATGTTAGTTGATCTACTAAATAACTAGCATACCTAATTAATCTGTTATGTAGCCTATCTAGAAACCTTGTCTCCATTTAGTTCCTTTAAAAATGAAAACTTGTATGATACGTCATGTTAAAAATCTGATATTTAAGCAACTAAAGCATGAAACGAATGCATGAATAAAGATCTATAATCCTTACAGTTTTCTCTATCTATCCATGTCATCAGTTTTACCTAAATAAACTTAAATCAAAGGTTAATACCCTAGTTTAATTAAAGATTAATACCTTAAGCCATTTTGAGCAAATATGAACTGTAGAGTCGACCCTGCCAGTTCATCGCGTTGACGCGATGAACTGATGAGTCGACCCTGCCTGTTCACAGGGTCGACCCTGCCAGTGTCGCGTCAACCCTGTGAACTGGCAGGGTCGACCCTGTGAGCAGGCAGGGTCGACTCATCAGTTCATCGCGTCAACCCTGTGAACTGGCAGGGTCAACTCATCAGTTCATCGCGTCAACCCTGTGAACTAGCAGGGTCGACTCATCAGTTCATCGCGTCAACCCTGTGAACTGGCAGGGTCGACTCATCAGTTCATCGCGTCAACCCTGTGAACTGATGAGTCGACCCTGCTAGTTCACAGGGTTGACGCGATGAACTGATGAGTCGACCCAGCCTGTTCGCAGGGTTGATGCGATGAACTGATGAGTCGACCCTGCCTGTTCACAGGGTTGACGCGATGAACTGATGAGTCGACCCTGCCTATTCACATGGTTGACACGATGAACTGATGAGTCGACCCTGCCTGTTCGCAGGGTTGATGCGATGAACTGAAGGGTTGACGCGATGAACTACAGCTGGCTCATTGCGTTAACCTGATCGTTAGGCTTTCGCTTTTACCATCTCCACTGATAGATGGCAGCCTGAGAGGTGATATTTAACTCCTGACAGGGTCCTCTAAACCCTGTATAATTCCCAGGAAGGGCATCCCACAGTGAGGGTGTCGTTTCTAAAATTGTCAGGTGGCCCATAAGACACCTCTCTTATCTAGTTTTTTTTCCGTGTATCAAACGTTACTGGTTTCCACTCCTAGTTCATCCCTACACATCAATGCGTCCTTGGATTCCATTCCATAATTCCACCTTATATATCATACTGGTCAAACCTTGAAATTCCCTATTGGCTATAAATGAGAGTGGATGTCAACAAAAATGATTAATGCTATGCATATAGGGCCCGGTCTGGTCCTGGGAGGAGCACCCGAAGGTACTTGTGCCCATGGGAGTTTATTGACCACGGTGTTTGGCATTGCACCGGAGTACTTGCTTGCTATGCTTTAGACATTCCACTCATTCTCGTGATATTACTTGATTGATTTGACTTGAGACCCGCAGAAGGGTAAAGTTTTGCTTGAATGAAATTGATAAATAGCCAATTCCAGTTTTACATGCTTGAATTTATATTACTTTCTATTACTTGTTTGACATGAGTTCTTACTCTCTTGGAAAGATTTTCGTTAATTCCAGTTATTACTTGCTTGAATCTCTTGCTATTGCTGCATTGAAGTTGGAATCCTTATACTCTCACTTGTTATTCCTTCACTGCTCTTGTCGATTTTTACAATCCTTGATATCTACTCATCTACATGCATAACTTTACTGACATTAATCGAACTTGTAAACCACTTAAAGCATGTTAAATCTTGAGATGTAATTCCTACTGAGCGATTCGCTCATCTAGTTATTTTTCTAACCTTTTCAGGTAGTTTTGATATCGGCCAGAACACGTAAGGGGATGAGTCTGAGTGATGAGTGTAGAATGGAGTCGTCAATTGTCATGTTAATTGTGATGTCCTTTGTGTTATTGTATTAGTTCACTTATGTCAGTTGTATCAATTCATCTATGTCATTTGTATTAGTCAACTTGATTAGAACTGCTTAAGATTTGAAGCCTAGTCGTTGGACTCTGGGAACATATGTGTTTGTCCTTTGATTAGTTGTGACAATTGTCAGCTCGTACTATTTGTATTAAATCTCGAGTTAAAGCTTAGTTATTTACGCACTCTGATATTTACATGATTGACACGATCCATATAGACGCGTCACGCCTCCGGGTAATCTTCCGCGCTCGGGGTGTGACACTCCGCCCTTGGCGCATAAGAAGCAGAAGCACCTACCCCAGCCTGGGGGCACAAAAATACACTCCGCCCTTGGCGCATAAGAAGCAGAAGCATCTACCCCGACCCGGGGCACAGAAATAAGGAGACATACATCCCGATCTGGGAGCATAAGAAGAAAGATATACTCCGCCCAAGCGGCATTTGAAGAAACAACATACCCTGCTTCGGGGGGCACAGAAGCCATAAAGAGATACACCCCCGCCTTAGGGGGGCGTAAGAAGCAAAAGATACACCCCGGCCTCAGGGGGGCATAAGAAGCAAAAGATACACCCTCGTCCCGGGGGCATTTGAAGAGAGCTACACCCTGTACCAGGGGCATATGAAGAAGAAACATATCCCGCCTGGGGGCATAGAAGCTGTGAAGAGTATACCCCGGCTTGGGGGCATTTGAAGAGAGCTACGCCCCGTACCAGGGGCATATGAAGAAGAAACATACCCCGCCTAGGGGCATAGAAGCTGTGAAGAGTATACCCCGGCTTGGGGGCATTTGAAGAGAGCTACACCCCGTACCATGGGCATATGAAGACGAAACATACCTCGCCTCGAGGGCCTAGAAGCTATAAAGAACACGCCCTGGCTCAGGGGCATATGAAGAGAAGTCCACCCTGGCTTAGGGGTATTTGAAGAAGAAACATACCCCACCTGGGGGCATAGAAGCCGTGAAGAGTATACCCCACCATGGGGGCATTTGAAGAGACCTACACCCCGCCTCGGGGGCATTAAAAAAAAACACACCCTGGTCTGGGGACATAGAAGTCAAAAAAAATACACCCCGCCTGGGGGCACAGAAGCGAAGAGGCAAAACACACCCCCTCAGGGGGGGATGCATACCAAATGAAGCTACACCCCAACCTGGGGGCACATTAAGAGAAACACATTCCATCATGGAAGCATTAATGAGAAAATAAGAGCAGAATAAAGAAAAAGACACGCACGAGGCAGACGTGGTCTTCGAGCCCGCCTCATCACGCAAAAGAAAAGAAGGAAAGAAAGAATACACATGAGGCAGACGTGGTCTTTGAGCCCGCCTCATCACACAAAAGAAAAGAAGAAAAGGAAGAAAAGACACATGAGGCAGACGTGGTCCTCGAGCCCGTCTCATCACACAAAAGAAGAGAAGAAAAGGAAAAGAAGACACATGAGGCAGACGTGATCTTCGAGCCCGTCTCATCACGTAAAAGAAGAGAAGAAAAGGAAGAAGAGACACATGAGGCAAACGTGGTCCCTGAACCCGCCTCTTTACATAAAAGAAGAAGAGCAGAACCAAAAGAAGACACATGAGGCAGACGTGGTCTTCGAGCCCGCCTCATCACACAAAAGAAGAGAAGGAAAGAAAGAATGCACATGAGGCGAACATGGTCTCTGCACCTACCTCTCTACAAAAGTAAAAAAAAAAGAGAAAGAGTCACGAGGCGAACATGGTCTCTGCACTTGCCTCTCTACAAAAGAAGAATAGAAGAAAAAAAAGAGAGTCACGAGGCAGACGCGGTCTTTGCACCCGCCTCTCCATAAAAGAATAAGAGAAGAAGAGAAAGAACAATCACGGGACGAACACGGTCTCTGCACCCGTCTCTACACAAAAGAAGAAGAGAAGAAAAGAAAGAAATGATCACGAGGCAAACATGGTCCTTGCACCTGCCTCTCCATAAAAAAGGAAGAGAAGAAGAGAAAGAGCAATCATGAGGCAAATATGGTCCTTGCACCTGCCTCTCTACAAAAGAAGAATAGAAGAGAAAAAAAGAGACATGAGACGAACATGGTCCCTGCACCTGCCTCTCCATAAAAGAAGAATAGAAGAAGAGTCACGAGGCAGACGCGGTCTTCGCACCCGCCTCTCTACACAAAAGAAGAAGAGAAGAAAAGAAAGAAATGATCACGAGGCAAACATGGTCCTTGCACCTGCCTCTCCATAAAAGAAGAAGAGAAGAAGAGAAAGAGCAATCATGAGGCAAACATGGTCTCTGCACCTGCCTCTCTACAAAAGAAGAATAGAAGAAAAAAAAGAGACATGAGGCGAACATGGTCCCTGCACCTGTCTCTCCATAAAAGAAGAAGAGAAGAAGAGAAAGAAGAGTCACGAGACAGACACGGTCTTTGCACCCGCCTCTCCATAAAAGAAGAAGAGAAGAAGAGGAAGAACAGTCACGAGGCGAACATGGTCTCTGCACCTGTCTCCCCATAAAAGAAGAAGAGAAGAAGAGAAAGAACAGTCACGGGGCGAACACGGTCCTTGAACCCGCCTCTTCACACAAAAGAAGAAGAGAAGAAAAGAAGGAAATGATCACGAGGCAAACATGGTCTTTGCACCCGCCTCTCCTCACAAAAGAGGAAGAAAATAAGAGAAAGAAGAGTCACGAGATGAACTTTTACCTCCGACCTTCAGCCACCCAACAAACGGAAACCGAGTAGACCTTCCGCCGACAGGGCGTTAAACCGACTAGACCTTCCGCCAACGGGGCGTTAAACCGACTAGACCTTCCGCCAGCGGGGCTTCAAACCGACTAGACCTTCCATCGACGGGGCGTTAAACCGACTAGATCTTCCGCCGACGGGGTGTTAAACCGACTAAACCTTCCGCCGATGGGGCGCTAAACCGACCAACTTTCAGCCATCGGGGCTTCAACTCGACAACTACCCCTTCATCGGCCTTCGGGTCGACAGCTATATAATCATTGGCTCCTAGCCGACAACTACTCATCATCGGCTCCTAGCCGACAGCTATCTCATCATCGGCTCCTAGCTGACAGCTACCTCATCATCGGCTCCTAGCCGACAGCTATCTCATCATTGGCTCCTAGCCGACAGATATCTCATCATTGGCACCCCAGCTGACAGTTTCCCAGTTTAAAAAATAGACCTCTCGCTTTGGTTCGGATCCTTCCCCGGCCAGAGAACAAAAGAATAAACCTTCCATTTTGGTCCAGATCCTTCCCTGGCCAGAGAACAAAAGAGACCCTTCTCTTCGACTCTCACGTCCCGCTACCCAACGGCCAACGCCCCTCTGCAGGGCCATTTCGGTCGGGGCCCACTGCCAGGATTAATCCATCCGTACCACCGCGCTTCCCGATTTTGGCTCCCGCAGCCCGCTCCCCAGCATCTTTTAGCCCTTATGGCTCACTCCCGTGATGTCCCTCGGGTTCTATAGCCCGCTTCCCTAATATCCTTTCAGCCCTTTTGCGGTCTGCCTCCCTAATACCTTTACTACCACTACACTTATACGTAACAACAATATTTTCCTATGCAAAAAAAAAATAACAAAAAAAACAAAAAAACAACAACAACAACAACAAAAATATAACAAAACACAAAAAAATAACAAGCAAAAAAGGAGAATGCACGATTGCCCCGCTTGCATGGTTGCTTAATATAGAATAATACACCTCCTTGAAATTTTCTAGGACCGTGTTTCCTTGCTAAATAATAATATCGCCCTGATTCCGGATGCACGCGCGTTACGACGTACGCTCGAAGGGAACCCAACTATGGCGGGTGCACACGTCAAGGGGAAGAGTCATGGCTGAATCGCTAAGCCCAACTCATAAAATAAACCTAAGGCAACGCTCCCACACTTGGCACTTAATGTGTTCAATAGCCTTCGACTATAGGGATTGCCCGAATTTCTTCTTAGCACTCTACGGAGGCTTGAATTCCTGCACTCGCGTGAAAGGTAATCGTGAGGAAAAAGGTGCCTACCCCCACTGTAAAAAAAAAGAGAGAAGAAAAAAAGAGAGAAAAAAAAGAAAAGAGAGAGAAACGCGGAGCCGAGTAGCCGGGAATCCCCACTGAAACAAATAAGGAGACTCGCGCGAAATGGTGAAGCGAATCACAATAAGGACGAATCTTAGTAGCCGGGAATCCCCATTGAGACACGTGAGGAGACTCACCCCGAACGGTGAAATCCGCTACCAAAATAAACAGATGGGGGCTGTATGAAGCTACCGAAAGTCGAAAGCCTGGAATTAATGTGTAGGCACTAGAGTGATCCTCGAGTGTCACCAGGAAAACCTGCATATCCCTATGGTTAGGGCCCTTTGTTCACACATTTGCACTGCCACGCCACAGAGAATTGCCTCGGGTGAAATGCGTGAATTTAGGCTATGCATGCAAGACATGCGATATCTTCTTGACGGATGCACCACCCCTCAATTGTGCCTCGCGGCCCGCACCGCATCTACGAATTACGGGCGATGTCCCTATCCTTTTCCCCATAGGGGGAGCTGCCTTACTTATATTTATGTTATGCCTGCTAATGAATGCTTGCATGCTTGAATAAAAGGAAATATAATAATAAATAATAAATAATAAAAATGTGTGTCTACAATAAACTCAATTTCGGCCATCAAAGCCTACGTTCCCAGCTACGGCTCGTAGAGCCCAATCTTAGCCCCCATGGCCTACCTCTTGCCCTCGCGGCTCGTTAATCCCCAACTTCGGCTCTTCAAGCCCGCTCCCAGCCTTGGCTGTTTTGATCTCCCTTATCGGCTCCCATGCCAACAGCTTTTCAATCATCGGCCCCTGAGCCGACAGCTTTTTAATCATCGGCCTTCGATTCGACAGCTTTTCAATCATTGGCTCCCATGCCAACAACTTTTCAATCATCGGCCCCTGAGCCGACATCTTTCTAATCATCGGCCTTCGGGTCGACAGCTTTTCGATCATCGGCCCCTGAGCCGACAGCTTTCAATCATCGGCCCCTGAGCCGACAGCTTTCAATTATCGGCCCCTGAGCCGACAGCTTTTAATCATCGGCCTTCGGGTCGACAACTTTTCAATTATTGGCTCCCATGCCAACAGCTTTCGATTATCGGCCCCTGAGCCGACAGCTTTTAATCATCGGCCTTCGGGTCGACAGCTTTTCAATTATTGGCCCCCATGTCAATAGCTTTCAATTATCGGCCGCTGTGCCGACAGCTCTTATATCATTGGCATCCACGCCAGTAGCCATCCGGAGTTCTTCAAAAAAAAAGAAGAGAAGAAAGAAAAAAAAGGGGAAGAAGAGAAGAAGAGGGAAAGAGAGAAGAAAAAACAACAACAAAAAAGAGAGAAGAAAAAAAAAGAGATAACAAAAAGTAGAAGAAAAAAAATGAAAAAGAGAAGAAGAGAAAAGAGAGAAGAAAAGAAAGAAAAGAGACAAAGAGACCAACAAACCATGTCAGCTCCCGGCACCTTGTCGGCACTGACGAAGAGACAAAGAGACCAACAAACCAGGTCAGCTCCCGGCACCCTGTCGGTACTGACGAAGAGACAAAGAGACCAACAAACCAGGTCAGCCCCCGGCACCCTGTCGACGCTGACGAAGAGGCAAAGAAACCAACATATCATGTCAGCTCCCGGCACCATGTCGTCACTGACGAAGAGACAAAGAGACCAACAAACCAGGTCAGCCCCCGGCACCCTTTCGGCACTGACGAAGAGACAAAGAGACCAACAAACCAAGTCAGCTCCCGGCGCCCTGTCGGCACTGACGAAGAGACCAAGAGACAACAAACCAAGTCAGCTCCCGGCACCCTGTCGGCACTGACGAAGAGACAAAGAGACCAACATATCATGTCAATTCCCGACACCCTGTCGCGCTGACGAAGAGACAAAGAGACCAACAAGCTAGGTCAGCTCCCGGCACTATGTCGGCGCCGACGAAGAGACCAAAAGACAATAAGCTATGTCGGTTCCCGACACCCCGTCGGCACTGACGGAGAGACAAAGAGACTAACAGAGCATGTCAGCTCCCGACTCCCCGTCGACACTGATGAAGAGACAAAGAGACCAACATGCTACGTCAGTTCCCGACACCCCGTCGGCATTGATGAAGAGAAGAAAAGACAAACAAACTACATCAGTCCCCGGCACCCCGTCGGCACCGACGAAGAGAAAAAAGAGGCCAGTACACCCGCGGGCACCGCCCGGCTCATCCTTCGCATGCGCTACCCGTGGGTGGGGGGCATTTGTGGACACCAAAAATTGCACGCACAGATTTCCTACTCGGCCCAGCGTCAGCAACGGCACAGAGTGAAGAAACCCCAGAGAGACTAGTCACCCAGACTCCCCAAATATGCACACTGCCGTGAAGCCGTCTCTGGAGTCGCAACAGTGAAGAGAAATCAACCACCAAGAGCTCCACAATCCATGGGCCTCGAAGAAAATCAAACGGGCCACAACTTGTGCTCACAACGGGCTCAAAACTGCCCATTTAGCCGTTCAGCGGCACGCCCTTGGCCTTCAGCGGCACACCCCCAAGGTCCTTCAACGGCACGCCTCATGTGCCTTCAACGGCACACTATTTCAGGCCTTCAACGGCTCACTATTTTAAGCCTTCAACGGCGCACTATTTTAAGCCTTCAACGGCACACTGTTTCGGGCCTTCAACGACACACTATTTCAAGCCTTCAGCGGCACACTTCTTGGGTCTTCCAGCAGCACACTTGTGAAGGCCTTCAGCGGCACACCTGCGAGGCTCCCCAGCGGCACGCCTTCCTCAGCCCCCAGCGGCACAACGTTCAGCCCATCCACGCCGGTCAACGCTCGTAGCCCTCGGCGCGCAGCGAAAGTATGGCAGGCCCATGCCTGCACCTTGCTGGGCTATCCTCGCCCCACCTACTCCCCTCCTCGGCATTCGTCGGCCTGACCAGGGGTATAAGAACCCCTCGCTCTGACGAAAAAGGGGGGGCAGAGAGACGGAAGGATACACACACAGAGGGGGACGGACACACACACACAGACACGTAGAGAAAAGAGAAGAAGGGGAAGAAGAAGAAGAAGAGGAGGGAGGCGCCTGCCCTCCCGCTGCTCCGTCCACCGCCATCCACGCAAGGAAGAAGAGAAGGAAAAGAGAGAAGAGAAGAAGAGAGGAGTGAAGTCTGGGAGGGGAGGAGCCCACGCTCCGTTCCCCTTCCCACCTTGTATTTTCATTTCTTTTCCCTTTTTTTGTTGTTGTCCCCCTTTTCTTTTGTTCTTTTGTTTCTCTCTTGCTCGTAGTCTTAGGTCGAGCATGCTTTGCAATGTATTTGACCGGCCACGGTCATTCCCTTTCTTTTATGAATGAAAGTCGCCCTCCTTGGGCTCTCTATGGCTTCCATTGGTCTGTGCCACCGTGTTCTTGACTGTCCATTTCTTTTCCCTTCTCCGGCGTTTGCTTTGAGTCTTCGTGTCGATGGTTTCTCCCGGACGCCACACCAGCTTGAGTGGTCTGGGGCCACGAATCTCTCCCTACAAGGCCCAATCCCTTCATCCGTGCTAGCCCCCTCGGGCCATTTCCCCCTTCTGTCGAGGTTTTCTGTGGGTTTGATCGACCTAGTAGCCCCGGTGCACCTGCATCCTCCCTCAACGGCACACCCATTTGGGGTTTCAGCGGCACACCCCTAGCCTCCCCTCAGCGGCACACCTGCCGCTTAACCCTGACTAAACCCCCAGTAGACCCTATCCAGCCTCAGAGGCGTCTCCCATTCAGCGTTTCTTCCGGGCTTCCCGAAGTTTTATAAAAGGTGTTGTCGCCATTGGCACGCACCTCCAATTGTCGGGTTCCGCCACTCCATGTGGGCGCGTTCCCTGTATCTCCCTTACGCTCGGGTCAAGGGGAGATACTGCCGAATTTTTGTTAGAAAATAACAAGACGTTAAAAGGTAAATGATGCAACAAACAAATGGGATAATAAATACACATCAAAAAATAACAAAAGCAACAAATAAATAGAGCAACAACATATTGCAAGAAGAAGGAGAAAAGATTTGTATAAAACTACGCAAAAATCAAAGAGAAGAAGAAAAGAAAAGCCTTAAAAATAAGTAACAGAGGAGTGGACCTTCATCAGCACGTCCGTTCCAGCCTTCGCCGGCACACCCTATCAGCCCTCCAGCGGCACACCCTATCAACCCTTCAACGGCACACCTTCTTGGCTCCTCACTGGCACACTCCTCCACCGTCTCATTCTTCCCCTCGCCGGTACACCCTATCAGCCCTCCAGCGGCACACCCTATCAGCCCTCCAGCGGCACACCCTATCAGCCCTCCAGCGGCACACCCTATCAACCCTTCAACGACACACCTTCTCAGCCCTTCAGCGGCACACTCTTCTCACCCTCAACATAATGTATAGACTTTAGATTGATGCACGAACATAGCAACAAGCAATGTATAGACTTTGAACTGCAATGTACAGACTTTAAGGAACAATGTATAGACTTTGAGTTGACCAATGTACAGACTTTGGGCTGGCCAATGTACGGACTTTGAACTGCAGCCAAAGGAGCAATGTATAGACTTTGAGCTGGACAATGTACATACTTTGAGCCGGCCAATGTATAGACTTTAATGGACAATGTATAGACCTTTAGCCGGCCAATGTATAGACTTTAATGGATAATGTATAGACTTTGAGCTGGCCAATGTATAGAATTCAATAGACAATGTACAGACTTTGGGCTGGCCAATGTCCAGACTTTGGGCTGGCCAATGTGTGGACTTTGAGCTGCAATGTACAGACTTTGAACTGCAATGTACAGACTTGGAGCTGGCCAACGTACAGACTTTGGGCTGGCCAATGTATGGACTTTGAGCTCCAATGTATAGACTTCGAACTGCAATGTATAGACTTTGAGCTGGCCAACGTACAGACTTTGGGCTGGCCAATGTACGGACTTTGAGCTGCAATGTACAGACTTTGAACTGCGATGTATAGACTTTGAGCTGGCCAACGTACAGACTTTGGGCTGGCCAATGTACAGACTTTGGGCTGGCCAATGTGTAGACTTTGAGCTGATGCACCCAGCCAATGTACCGACTTTGAGCTGGCCAATGTAAAGACTTTAAGCTGGCCAACGCATAGACTTCGAGCTGATGAATGTAGCCTATGTATAGACTTTGAGCTGATGAATGCAGCTGATGTACAGACTTTGAGCTGAAGAACGTATAGACTTTGTGTGCTGGTTGAATAGACAACGTATAGACTTTGGGCTGATGATTGTACGGACTTTATGTCGCAGCGACCGGCCAATGTGCAGACACACGCCCTTCGCCGGTACACCCTACATCGCCCTTCGCCGGCACGCCCCAGCCCAACTTCCCCCGGCACGCCTCGTTTGGCCTTTCGCCGACATGCTCCCCATGCGCTCAGCGGCACGCATGCTCCAACCCTTCGGCGGTACGCCATCAAGCTCCTTTGACAGCACGCTCATGTGACCCCTTCGCCGGCACGCTCTCCCCTGTTCAACCCTTCGCCGGCACGCTCGGCCAGGCCCTTTGCCTGCACACCTATGGCTCCTTCATCGGTACGCCCCCCATAGCCACCACACCTGCCCCTTCGCCGACACCCTTGGCCAAGCCCTTCCCCGGTATACCTCCCGCGAACCTTCAGCGGCGCACTCCCTCAGCCCCCTCAGCGGTGCACCCTTCCACCTTCAGCGACACGCTCCTTCAGCCCCCGTTTGGCCCTCCAGCGGCCCACTCTCTCTCCAGAAGAATATGTATAATAATAATAATAATAATAATAGTAATAATAAAATTAATAAAAACTATGATGAATAAATAAATCTGAATATATATATGAAATAAACAAAAATGTAAAATAATAATAAACAAAAAAGGAGAGAAAATATAATAGTAATAATAATAAACAAAACAGATAAATCATCCAGAATAAATACATGAGAGGGAAATAAGCAATATATATATATATATATATATATATAATTTAAAACCGAGATAAAAAATGGTAAAATCCACTTTGCAGCCCCGTCTCTCTCGTGACCCGGTGCTGAATGAACAACAATGTCGCCCTTCCAGGTTGGGCCTGAGTCTTGGGAATTATCCCGAAATGGCCATGGCCCGACCTCACCTCGGGCTGACATTCCGATTAACCCGGACTCGTTTCTCAGGCCGGATCCCTTCCGAGCCACTACTAAAATTACCGCACGCTCGGTAGACATTTGAACGGGTTCACCTCGATTTTCACCGCGTTTCTATTACGGACTTGTGTCCGAACATGAAAAGACTCGTGAGCAACCAATATGGCCGACGGCTCCCTCCCCGACATGGTCGTGAGCCGGCATTGCTCCGGGCCGATAGCCCGTTAAATCGGATTCATTCTAATGGGATTCGTTCCCGTTCTTTCATTGAAATCGTCGTAAACTCGGCATACGTTTGTACGGGGTCGTTTCCATCCATGTCATACTTTCAACATGGGCCCTTGCCCGAACATGAAAAGGTCCGTGAGTGACCGACAAAATCGGAATAGAACGAGACGGTCCTCGCCACCCCTGGACCCCTTCCATGGGAATATCAATAAGACCTCCGTGGGCCACGCTTAGACCTCGGGTCCGTCCCAATTGTGGTCGCCGTTCGGCTCATATCCTCGGTCTACAGCCCGCTCCCTTCGAACACGTTTTCGATTTTGGAGTCTAGTCCTAGGACTCTCCCCCGTTGCCCTCCGGCACCGTAAATATTAATGATGCTCGCGCAAGCCTCGTTCGGACCACGGGAGGCGCCCCCGGTATGGTCTTGACTCGATCTCGCACCGGGCCAATAGATTTACCAGTTTCCTACTACACTAACCGAGATTTGACCGAATGTTTTCGGTGTCTCAGAATCATAAACTTGCCGTATCCCGGCATGCATATGTTCCAAGTCCTCCCGCGGCGATTACAATATTCTCAAGCCGGACTCCCGTCCAAATATTAAACGGTCTCCCGAATGACCAACACGTTTTGAACCTCCGCTTCCCTAGACACATGACTTTTCAGCCGATTCAAGGGATATTCCCTCGTTGTCCCTTGGCACCGGAAATATTAATGACGCTCATGCAAGTCTTGTTTCGACCGCGGGGGGCCCACCGCAGTATGGTCGCAGCTTGCTCTTGCACCGGGCCAACAGATTTACTGGTTTCTGACCGCTCTGACCAAGGTTTAGCCGAACGTTCTCCGCTCTTCCGAACAATAGATTTGCCGTACCTCGGCATACATGCGTTCCGGTTTTCCCGCGACAACCGCGATCTTCTCGAGCCGGACATTCGTCCGAGCATTAAATGGTCAGTACACGACTGACATGACCGCGAAGGGTTTTCTTCTCACCCTCGCGCGAGGATTTCAATACCTCGTAATAGACCTTCCATGCAGTTGATTTCTTGGTCATGAGGCCCTGAATCCCGGTGATTAATCAAGGGTGTTCCCTCGTATGGGGGATGTAAATGACGCCGTGACCTTTATGGCGCGGCGAATTTTGGTCCCGACACGAACCACACAATCGTCTGATCGAGTCAGATCGAGCGCATCGTGGGCTCTTCGGAGCCCGAATAAATTGTCACTTTGTGACTGGCACGCCCACGCACTTAATAGACGAATCAACCATTCCCGAACAGACGAGCATAATAAACGATCGAAAAGTGCGTCCACAACCTCTAAGTTGTCAAACTTTCTAGGCACACTTATAAGGCAACATGGTTTATTAAATGACACGGATTGGAGACATGTGAACAAGATAATTAAAGATGATATGTGGGAGGACATTAAGGTAAGAAAAATTAATTGATATTTTTAACTTTCTCATTTTTTCAATTCACATAGAAGGAAACATTGTTATGCAAAGTCGCTTTGATTTTCATGGTGATTGTAAGGACTGAGTTTTGAAGTCAATTGCAAAGAAAAGAAGAGCTTAGAAGACAACAATTAACTCAAACTATTATAATCACTTTAAGACTGATTAGGATAGAGTGAGGGTTTGTGATAGTAGGATTGATTCAAATCAATTAAAAGAAGCTCTTGATTGTTGGAATTCAGAGAAAGGACAGGCATTGTAGAGGTGAAAAAATGGTCTCTCAAGTCTCATATCACATTTTTAATATTTGTTTATTGGGGAAGATCGTCCAGCCACCCGTAGAAGCCTGCAAACACTAGAGGAACGGCGTTAGAAGGAGCCTTGGGCGTTTTTCCAGGGGACTACCCTCCGATGCTTAAGTCAGGGCCTTGTTATGTGGGGATCAAGGGAGGATAGAGAAGAGAGGGGGGATGAGAGCAGAGTGATCAAGCTTGGAGTGAGGATCATACTTCCGTGGAAGTGCTCGCCACACCCAACAGGTGTTTGGAGAGTGCTCTCTAGGCTTGAGGCGTGCTCGGAAGCGAGTTGGGCGCCCCTGTAGAAGGCTCTCTATGTCCATAGGCATATGAGGCTGTCAGTCTATCTCCGTATGCCTGCCTATCTATGCCATCGTATGTCCCCCGTGTCCCTGTCGAGGGTTCATTTATAGGGGTTGTCCTTGCGGTTGAGGCCTATCCCTTAACAGGGAAGGGCGTGAGTCGTGGGGTAACGTCTCCCCACGATAGTGGGGAGTTTCCCGTTGTGTGCCCGTTCATCCGGGACCGGGCGAGTCTTACGGCACCTGTGGGGCGTGTTCGCCTTTACTAGAGTTGGGGCCGATGATGGCGGGAGTAACGTTTGGTCGTCGGAGAGTCATCCGGTGTCCGATATGCCTGGGTCGATGCCCCTCATGGGCTGACGAATCCGATGGCTAGCCCTATTGGGCCGCCTTCCATGAGTCGTTGGCTGTCGGGGGTCCACTACGCTCTTTGCATGCCTTGGGCTGACACGGGCCTGGCGCTAACGGGCCGTGCATGGGCCGCATGGGTTTCATCCTCCTCAGGTATCTACTACAACGCTCTTAATAACCATAAGAGTTATTGCTAATCTATTCATTTTTCCAAATTAGGTCATCAGTATAAAGAATAGGACAAATAGTGCACAATAAAAAATTCCGCACACCTTGCGTACTAAAAGTTTTGCTAGGGTAAGACTAGAGGTATGCATTCTATACTTGTGGATATTTATTAGATTTTGTGCATGAACCAAAATCGTGTGATGATTATTTTCTTTGAAAGTATGGTGAACAATGTAACCCATGTGCTGAACCAAACCAATAAATGATGTCAATGTGAATATGATTAGTGGCTACCAAACACATACCATTCAATAATCGGTTTAGTGACGATCTATTTTACTATTAATTTTTGTTATTAGAGAAAGAAGATGCCAAATGGTGAAGATCCTCTTAGAGCTTATATCTTCATGGTAACGCATACACGTAAGAATGAGAATCCTGTGGACGAGACATATGTTGAAATAATTATAAGTAGATTTTTAAATATTTTATTTATTATGATTTATTTAAGTTTACCTTGCAACTAACTCAATATTTTAAGGACTCATTTATTTTCTTTAATCTTATAAGTCACGTATCCAATAATTATACTCTGAACAACTTGAGAGATCTCAAATAATGGAGAAAGCCTCGAGGAATGATCTATTTTCTCAAGTCATGGGAGCCAATGGGCATAGTTGGGTTAGGACAATTGGGATGGACCATACACTATCAAAGTATTTGCTGATAAAACCAGTCATGTTGCAACTAGAGAGAGAGTTTCTACTTCAGAGGAAGTACATAAAATACAAGAAGAGATAAAAGTACTACAAACTACAATAGAGTCCCTTGGACATTATTTGATGGGAGTACTACAAAATGGTAGAGAGAATATAAGTAACATCAATATCAATGACATGCTAGATGCTTTGAATTTTTCAATGACGAATATAGAGGTAATTTGAAAATATATTTATGAATGTAATAAATTAATATGAACATAACTTACTTCTTTTATGTTGATTTAATAGGATTCAACTGCTACCACGAATATGAATGCTATTCGATCTCCACATGAGCATTCATCCTCTCAAGCAGGCAACATAGAACAAAATCAAGAGGTAAGATATATATCTAAAGAATATTGCTTACTTGTATTATAGTTGCCAACATTTTCAATAATTTGATATCATAATTCTTGGACAAATGTTTATTAACATGAAAATTCTAATCTAAATTTCAGAGACCCTCTTTGGCAATAAGTAGAGGAAATTGTCCTCAAGCATGTAATCAGAAGGTAAGTTAATAATAGTTTAGATCAATGCCTAATTACATTTCTAATTTTTAAAATTTTATACTTGGAATCTATTCATTTCATTTTATTAACTAAGATTGTTTTCTAGAATGTTAAAGGGAGGTCTTTTAAAGAATTGGACTGAATTTGATATTGTGATAGCTTCTACAATCGTTGTTAGTAGAGATTTAGAAAAGAAAGTTGGAGGAGTGGAACTAGGAGATTTTTTTTGTGAAGTATCTATTGAAGCAGTGGCGAAGCTAAGAATATTTGAAAGGGGGGGTAAAATAAAACTAATATAATAAAATTCATTCATTTTCATTCAAGCAGAAGATATTTTACAAGTGAGTTATCCACGACGAGTCTTCATATTCTGAAAGCGTTGCATTATTACCTCATTGTCAATGCTCTCGAATATCTCTTTCTCAATATATGTCATTAAATTATCATTCATCCATTGATCATCCATTCTATTGCGCAATCGATTCTTTACAATTCTCATTGCTGAAAATGCTCTCTCCACAATGGCTGTAGCAACCGGTAAAGTCAATGTCAATGTCAACAACAAATAAACTAATGGATAGATAATATCTTTTCTCTTTTCAACCATCATTTCAGCAAGTTTTGCAATTCCAACTAGTTGAGTAAAATCATCATCAGGTCACATGTCAATTATATAAGTCTCTAACTGGTTATCAAGTGCTTGTAATTGCACAGAAGAGAACTCATTTGGATAGAACTCAGCAAATTTGATTAACCTTTCTTTATTATAAGCTGCAAATGATCTTTATAGATTCAAGCATGATAGACATAGTAATAGCTCGGTGTTTACTTCAGTGAATCGACTATTAAGCTCTTGGAGTTGCATATCTAAAACTAAATAAAATAACTCAACACGACAGTGATGCAAATTTGTAAGTTATTGAGCTCTTCGTCTTGAACGTCCTCGAGGCATAAAAATATCATCCATATTAAGAATGTCAATCTCATATTTTGCATAAAAAGATGAAACCTCTAACAAATGAGAATCCCACCCACCATTTCTCATTGTTTGCCTCTGTTGTTTTGAGATGTCAACTAACTTCGTAGCATTATCAATATCTTGATCTTTCCATTGCAGTGCTTGTGATAGCTCATTTGTTATTCCTAATATCTTTTCATTAAATGGTGATTAAACACAAAATCATAAGTCTTAATCGACTCCAATAGCATATATGCTTCAGCCCTTTACTCTGAATTTAAACCATCTTCCATCACAGTCTCAACCACATCAAGTATAGATGCAAACATAGAGATCAAATTAACCAATGCATTATAATGAGAACCCCAACGAGTATCCCCTGCTCTTTTTAAGGTTCTCTTTTGATTGAAACATCTCCCACTTTCAAGTTCACCAATTTCAAGAGCTTTAGCAATTTCTGTAGCTTATTTTTCTCGAAGTTGATCATACCGCTTACATGAAGCTCTAGCAACATTGAATAACACAATAACCAAATTAAAAAATAGAGCAATTTCTACATGAGATTTAGAAACTGTAACTATTGCTAATTGAAACTGATGTGTAAACTAATGGATATAATAAGCACATTCATTCTCTCTCATAATAAGTGTTTTAAGCCCATTCAACTCACCACGCATATTACTTGCTCCCTCATACCCTTGACCATGTATTCTTGATATAGTTAATCCATGTTTGGATAATAATAACTCAATGCCTTCCTTGAGTGTTTGAGCTGTAGTATTTAGAAGATGTACAATGTCAAGAAAACGTTCTACCACATGTCCACTTTTGTTCACATATCGCAAAGTAACTGCTAGTTATTCTTTATTTGACATATCTCGACATTCATCTACTAAAATTGAGAAAAAAGCATCACCAAGATCATCAATGATAGCATTTGCTATCTCCATAGCACTTACATGAGCTATTTCCTTTTGAATTTCAGGTGCAACTAGTTTCAAATTTTATGGAGCATTATTTAAAATAACATGAGCAATACTTTCATTATGCTTAGCAAGAAAGTGTAGCAATTCAAGAAAGTTACCTTGATTTCTTGAGTATTCAGATTCATCATGTCCTCTGAAAGAGAAACCATGTCTTTGGAGAAAACGAACACAATCAACTGATGCCTCTAAACAAATTTGATAAGCATGTTTTTCCTGCTCTGATTGCTTAATCAAAATTGACTAAATATTTTGATTATGCTTGAATAAGCTCTCACACTTTCTTCTAGCTTCATTATGTGCACTGTTATATCCTCCAACATGACTTTCTATTTTTTCATTTTTCTTCCAATTTTTAAATTCATCGACAACAAATGCATCCACTCCGCCCTCTTGTTTCTCAAGTCTAAAATAATAACAGTATAAACAGAAAACAACATCTTTCTCTTTATTGTACTCCAACCAATCCTTATGCTCATTATACCATGCTGGATTAAATCGCCATTCTACTTTACCAAACTTAGTATGTGGAAATTTAATATCCTTAGGTTGCAAATGACCTTTTTGTAAATATGCTCTTCTAATTTGATCTCGATCATTTGGATGGTAATCAACAATCATTTTTCTCAATCCTGGATCTGACGGAAGATTTTCAATGTCTACAACTTCACGTTGTCTCTTAGATGAAGTCGGTATCTCAATAGCCGCATTATCATTTACTTTGTCATATGCTGCTTTTAGAGTTATCTCTCTCTTCAAAAATTTATCTATATAAAAGTATATAATTACTTTAAGTTAGCATTATAGTGAAAATAAAAATTTTCATATATATATTTAAACTTTACATCTTACCCATGTCAAAACTCTCCAATTATATTCTTTATTAAGTGCTTCTGCAATTTTTTCCCTAATTGACACTTTGGTGGGAATCAATATATGTAGTGCAATGATTGAAATAATGAACCAATATCGATTATCCAACATATATATACAACCACAATTCTGATAAAAGATTAATAATTTAAACTATTGAAGGAATAGAGAGAATCTTACCTGTTCGACAAACAAAAGTGAAATCAAGTGGGTAGACAAATAGTCCTCAATGAAATGCCCGATAGCCTTTTTTATTTTTGTGCACAACTCGATAGACTTTTTTTATTTCTGCGAAGCAAACCTACACGGCTACATACAAAGTTTTTCAGCAAGCAGCTGCAATACCTTTTTACGGTTCTACTTGTTGGGGAGTTAAAAAAATAAATCTAAGCACAAAACTTGTGTAATCGAAGAATCAACACGGAAATAAATTTATTCGTACACCTTTTGGCGTCTCTGCACAACCACAATATTTTTTATGTCATCTATATGCAAGTACCCGAGTCGAAAAATCACCAAACCAACGCAAGCACAATCACACACAAAATGAACTAGATTTTTAGCGTCAAAAAACCCCCCACGACATGGAGGGGGAAAAATCGCTGGACAAACCGATAACACTCTACTATGAAAAAATAGCAGTACACATTTCCTCTCTCAAGATGTGCCCAAATCTTGAGGAATACAAATAAGAGAGTGGAAGAATACGAGATTATCTTACACATAATAAATCCCCAAATCAAAAACTTCAGGTTCAGGAGAACAAACAACATCAGAAATGTTGAGTAGTGGACAACGGATCTAGAGGGGAGAGGTGAATAGATCTGTCCCTCTTTTCGCAATGCAACCCTCTATATAGTTAGTTAAAAATAATTGCAGCGGAATACAACTAGCTTAGCGACGTATAAAACGATTTGTTTAGAAATATGATTTCACAATCTGGATATTGAACCTAAGCATGCATCTAAAATAAATCAATCACACAATCAAACCACAACACAAAGGATTTTAAGGTGGTTCGGACTGAATCCCCAATCCTACGTCCACCCCTCATCAAATCCGGTGAGGCTCCACTAGTGCCACGCACTAAACCGTAAATCGGAAAGACCTCCGATTGCCTTCCTACTAACCACCGGTAGGGACGTCAACACCGCAGATCGGACAACTTCCGATTGCCTTCCTACTAACCACCGGTAGGGACGATCTTCAGTTTTAAATGTTTGAATGAAATAGAAAAAGAGAACAAATATGAAATCACTCAAACAAGATATAGAATATGCTCAAAGTAAAAAGATCTTGTCCGAGTTGCAGGAGCTTGAATCTGATGCTTCGATGATGTCTTCTTCCTTGAGAGATGATCTTCCTTGAATCTCTTCTAGTTGATGAGGAAGACTATGGATGTAGCTTCGATCTTCCTTTTGATCTTCTTGAGTTGATGAAGAAGACTATGGATGTAGCTTCGATCTTTCTTTTGATCTTCTTGAGTTGATGAAGAAGATGAAGGATGCAGCTTTATCTTCTTTTGTCTTGGGCTTGATCTCCTCTTGAAGAAGTTTGAATCACTTGAGGATGAAGAAGCTTCTTCCCGTAGTACTGTTCACAGCTACAGTACTCGAACTCCTCTCCTTTGAACACACCCTTGTAGTCTCCCTTGAATCCCCTTGAAGCATTAGGGTTTCTAACCCTCCTTGTGTTATTTTTATAGACTTTGAATGGTCCTTGGACATCCTTCAGACCAGATCCACAATCCATGGGGGATTGGGTGACTTTGGGGTTAAACAAATACAAGGAAAGGGGCTCTTCTCGAAGTGAAAAATAAAGTCAACATTGAAGGCTCGGGGCTGGCGGTCGACCTGCAGAAGCTGGCGGTCGACCGCTACTGAGAAACGCTGTAGACGGATGGTCCCTGGAATTTTCGGTCGACCGCTACTGGGCTGGCGGTCGACCGCCACTGAGACTCGTGCAGACTGGGAGCTGCTGGCTGGGGCGGTCAACCGCCAGATGGGCAGACCCCGGGTCTTCCCGGTTCAGTCCGTTAACCCCTTTATCTCAGTCGCTTGAGTCCTTTAGCAGTCAGTTCTCATTTGTGGCATCAACCTTGACTGTCTTGAAGTTTTATTACTGAGTCTTCAATCAAAATTTTGTTCCGAGGGCTCCGCCCCCGGAAACCCCCGCAAGGGGCACTTCCCCCTTGACCCCCGCGACCTGACTGCACAAGTCGATCCGCGTGCGAGGGCGCAATCATTAAGCTTTCACTTTTGCCATCTCTACTCAATTCCTTGTCCATTCATTGACATATCTGCCATGAACAAAACATCACGTATGTCAGTCATATGAGAGTGAAAAATAATAATGACGTCTAGTGTTTAGCTATTATCAAAACCAAGAATATCCAATAACTCAAATGACCACAAGATGATGTCGAATGACCCAAACCACATGAAGACTCAAATGATCACATGGGCACAACAAGAAATAGGCCTCACAAGATCGAGCTCCTTCTCTTCATCTTTATCTCTTGCTTCTTCTTTCTTTTTCAATCTCTCTCTTTCTCTCCCTTCCTTCAAGCAAGACGTAGTCACGCAGAGAGAGAATCGCCGCCGGCATGCTACTGCTACATTTTCACTTTTCACGTGTTCAGGTGTGCAGAACGGCAGAAGATGAGAAGGCTTTTCATGTTTTTAGGGTATTAACGTATTATTTTAAGATGTGGTGGGGTATAATACATCCCACCCCTCCTTTTAACTTCTAGCCCACCAAATGAATATATTTATCAAAAAAACCCACACCTCCTTCCATCGCAACAACCCACACCTGACGCCTCCTTCTTCCATGCAAATTCAAGATACCAAAAAAACCCAACATACGATGGGGCCTGGGGGCAAATATACCCTTGCCCCCTGGCTCCGCCACCGTATTGAAGTACCTACACAACCAATAGCGCCACTTATTCGACCATACAATGATGTCAGAACAATTGGAGATGTCACAGACAAAACAATAGCCTAGCTAAGCACGCATGTAATGACTTTCATCACTTTTACATTTTTACTTTAATTTCACGAATGAAGTTAAACTCTTGTAATTTAACTTATTACTTTTTATTTATCATTTTCTTTACATGTTGAAAGGAAAAGAACTTGAAGATGATGATAATATGAGTCATTTTTTTATTAGGTTGCACATTTTGATCACTTCATGTTATAGATGAATGAGAGAGATAGAATTTTTAAACATTAATATAGATATATAACATTGTTTTAAATATCTATATTGTCATACTAAAAGTTGTGAACCAATCTTTTATTGTTGGTTGTGTATGTAAATAGTTCAACATATCTTTTATTTCTACATCCAAATAGTTCAAATATCTAGATTGCCTCACCATAAGCTCTTCTTTCCTATTATGTGGAATGGAGAGTCTACATCTTTGAGAAAATTGTTTGACAATATTGGATTCTTTGTTTATTGAAGTATCTAGATTTTGGCAATTGACAATGCAAATGCAGCATCCAATACTTATTACATGATGTTGGTCATTGATCAGGTTGGTTTGTTTCTAATCTATTGTATCATATTAGTGATTTTGCAACTACATGGCTATTTTAGCTTGGCTTTTAATTTGTGCCTATTGGAACAAGGATAAGAAACTAGGAGAGAAGCTAGTTTCAGTTTCAGATGTTGTCAAGGAGCATTGGTCAACATATGTCAAAAAATTGGTTATTCATATGCATTGATAAGCGGGCACTTCCTAACTATTACATTCTAACGTTCTTTTTTGCTTGGCATATATACATCATTGGACTTGACTCACATTTTTTCCCTCTGACAGTCCTACATAGAAGAGTAATAGAAGGTCAACAGCTCGAGTGTTGTTGCTTTTGTGTGTTGAAAATGGAGCACTACATATGTGTGTTAAAATATTTGATGTTCTAAAATAGAAAAGTCACTGAAGTATCAATTCTTTTTTAGTAGTTTAACTCTGCTGATATTTCAAAAATGGTGCTTAATTATGTAAACATCTTCAAATGAAAAAAATATAATTAGATCGCACAACAATGCACAATGAATATCTTTCTAACAGTGGCCAAAGCATAGACGTTTCATGTACATTGTCAATGTGAAATATTTAGAATTGTTCAACCCCAAATA
This sequence comes from Amorphophallus konjac, assembly GCA_022559845.1. Lineage (NCBI taxonomy): Eukaryota > Viridiplantae > Streptophyta > Magnoliopsida > Alismatales > Araceae > Amorphophallus > Amorphophallus konjac. The sequence continues at coordinate 25,377 of JAHNEJ010000640.1, forward strand.
TTACCGAGCGATGGGCAAAGCACAGTAGTACACTGTCGATCTTGTCCTCCGTTTGGAGTGTCAAACAGGGCTTGAGCCTCCCTTAGGTTTGTCTTCATGGGGATCCTCACTCTTGAAATCATTCATTGATCTTAATTTTAGATTCCAGACATTAATTCTAATGGACAGTACCATTGTGCAACTCGACGTATATATCAGTACCTATTGAAAAGTGTTTGAGGGAAACCATGGGTGTCATCTTTTTCCTTGCTTAGTTTAGATACAATGTTGAATATCTAACTCTTCCCTAGCTTAAAGTAACTCTATCCTTAATTTATGAATTGGCTTCAGGAGTTTTTGTCATATTATCCTTGAGCAAAACGGGATTAGACACTCTAGTGTAAACTAACAAGATTTATTGGATGTGTCTGTTTGTAACCTATTGACTCAAATCTTTTGAAGCTACTAATTCCTATTGCCATCTGCCATGCGCTAGGACATGTGACCAGCAACGTCTCATTTGCTGTTGTTGCATTTTCATTCACTCATACGATCAAAGGCAATCTCCTTCTTGTTTGTGCTTGCTATATAGGGGTAGTTCATTTAGAGACATTTTGTCCCTTGTTGTTCAAACTTACTATGGTCCAGGAATTGCCATTACATCTGGTCATGCACCTCATCCATACATGTGGGGTCCACAAGTAGCTTATCACACCAGTAAGCATCTGTTTTTGTTTGTATAAAATCACATAAATTTTACATGCATATGTCTGTTGCATCTTATTTTTGATTTTTTGGACAAAGTGTCAATGCACATGTTATTAACCGCGTAGCACGAAACTTTGAGTTCTAGTTTGCCTATAATTGTAAGACACTTTGTAGAATTGAAAATGAGTAGGTATGATCCACTTACTTATGCCAATTTTAACCCTACTATGTCTCAAAGATGGGTACTGATTGATCTCTTAGTTTAAGCTCATGTGACATGGTTCACATGCTTCAGGAGTACACATTACACAACATTTAAAATTTGTCAAGACATGTTTTGAAGCTCATAATATGTAGTTAATGAGAAACCATTTGAAACCATCAGGTTGAGCTTAATGTCACTTTTTTTGTTTTTGTTATTACTGTGCTTTTTATTTTGGCCGATTCACTTCATAATTTTTTCTGAAGCTATGAAGACATGAAGACAATGTTGTGATAAATCTACCAATGGAGCATTAAACTTCACTCAATTTGTTATTGTAGAAGGGTGATTCTTCGTTTGTCTAAGGGATCTCTTTACATGATGCTGCATGTATGTATGAAATGGGACCGTGAACATTTTAATTTTTCCTTTTGTTGATTAAGTGATGTTGATAAGTTGAATAATGGAGATGCTTATATAGTTTGGAAAGATTTGGAATCTATTGTTTTTTAATGTTTTATCATGTCAACGAATTGTCTGTTTACTGTCAAAATTAAGTGCTTATGTTCAAAATTTCTCCTCGAAAGAAAGGTGTCATTTGTATCTTCTGTTATTTTACTATATCTCTTTCTGGTAGATGTTGCATTGATAGGTTCAAATATATGGTCACATGCTATTGTCGTGACCTGTGGTGTTTACAATTGAAGGTTTGTAATAAGTTGCAATATGATATAAGGAAACAAATTAAAGTTTATTATGTTCACTGGAGCAGCAGTCAGATTTTACTTATCATAGTTTCTTCAGGTACCTGTACAATTGAGTGACGAGGGCAAGTTTTTTTTGAAAAAAAGAGAGAGAAGGTTTAATGGCAAAAAGAGCATACATGTTCTTGTTTAGGTGCAACTGCTTCCATACTACAAATTAAGTGGTGCAAATGATATTAGACTCTAATTGAAGGCATCATATGTCAGTTCTAAGTTGTTGTGAAATTACAAGTTCCTATTCTAAAGCTTGCCCTTATGAGGATGCTTATTCCAGAACTATCTTTGTTAGAAATGTGTGTAACACTCTTTACTTTCCGGATTTTGCTTCTGAAAAATCGTAGTTAGATTAAATTATAGGAAAACATGAGAATGGCAATTGGGAAGAAACACTTCAATATTTTGTGTTTGGATAATCTCCGTTAATCTTTTCATTTTAACTACTTTGTTACATAATATAAGTTCATTTTGCTGTCACAAAGGATACATTGTCTCCACATTTTAATAAATTTAGAAGTGCTGAAAGTGGTCATTGTGACTGATGGTGCAACTGGATAATCAAAAGGTTAACTATTACAAAAACGACTTCGATACGTGTTTATGTTTTCATTTCCTTCTTTTTTTGAGTAGAAGGTATGAGACTTATTTTTATCAACCTCTAAATAGGTTTGCCTATGTGGAATTTTTGTGCAAAGAATCTGTAGAGCTTCATTGAATGGGACAACGTTTATGTCATGTATTCTCAAGGTATTGGAGTCATGATTTGTTTGCAATATTACATTTTTGCATGTTATATGGGGTTTTCTAAATTTTGCACTGAATCACTTTTGTGGGACTAGTTTTGTTCCCTTGTTCTTCATAATCTTTGCAAAATGCACACTTTTGTTCTTCAGAATCTTTGCAAAATGAGTTGTGGTATGCCAACCAAGACAAAATAATCAACTTATGGTGTCTTGTCTTGAAAGAATTGATTAATTGCTAGAAATAAGAATGGCTGATTAGATTTGTAGACAAACTTTGTACATTAAGATGTTGAAGAATATGAATGTAAACAAGAGTACTATAACCTCTAAAGTTGGATATCTAAGGAACCGAATGTGCTTTATTCCCTTGTGAAATCTTGACTCTCAAATTGCATTTTATACTAAATGGTCTTGTCTTTTACTTTTGTTTACCTAAAGAAATACTTGTCAGTGTGCTGATAAAATTGTCTCATGTTAGTTTTCTAATGGCATTAGTCAATGTTTGATCATGCAGGTGAAGTATATGCCAAGCATGAGTATGCTTAATATCTTTAAGAATAGTATGCTGAAGACATCAATTTTCAATGATTTTATGTACTGTGAGGAGCGTCAAAGGATGGCATTTGAAGAAAAATCCAGATTCTCTGGTAGAAGATTCACTGATTTTAAGCTTGTATCCTAAAAGATTTAGAAAGGCTGGAAGTGAAAGAAGATTATAGAATCAAATCGTTTATAACTCGTATTTCTTTGATTTGTTTGTATAGAGGAGCACATGTGTGTGCAAACTTTGATGTATAACTTGTGCATGAGCACATTTTTATATAAATAAAACTTTTGTTGAAAAAATATAAACAAAGTTGAATGTGGTGTAATTACGAATGTATAATATTTAGTTTTTATGTCATGTTACAAGTTGGAGTGTATTTATTGTGTGATATGGAAGTATATTTTAAAGTAACTTTTGGGTTGTTACCAAATAAAATTATTTGTTATTATGCAGATAGAATTTAGGGGCATTTATTATCACAAAATAATAAGAAATGCTCCAAGATCTAAATATAAGGATAATTCGGTCAAAGAAGTGTCGTTATTGAGAATATTAAGAACACATTGTATGTGAAAATTGTCTATATATGAATTTATTAGATTAAAAGAAGTGAATCATATGTTCCATATTGGGGCACTTTTAGAACAACAAATACTTCTACAATTGAAAATATAGGGACAGTTTACTAATTAAATGCCTTTATAGATAATAATTAGGGATGGTTAAAATTGTCTCTATAATCTTTTTTTAGGACATTTCACAGGAAGTGCCCCTAAAACCTATTGGGATAGTAGATTTTAAAGCACTCACATTAAATGTCCCTAAAGCATGTAGGGACATTTATTATCTTATATTGGGGCATTTATTAAATGTCCATGAAAGTTAGTTTTCTTGTAGTGATTACATAATATTTAGTATTGTAATTTACAATATATTATTTAATTTATTCCTTATCCCAATAATCTTCATCTTTAGGGAGTGTATATGAATCATTTTCAATTACTTTCTATACTTCGTACTCTTGTGATCTAAGGAAGACAACGATGCAATTTTTCCAATAGACATAGTTAGAGTTGTCGAAGAATGGATTGCAATGGATAGAGTGGCATTTCAAGAGTGTTCCCTCGTTTGTCATAGATTGGATTTTTAAAGGATGTTAAGTCTTTCAAATAAAAATGTGAGCTTTAGCTCTAATACTAATCGTTGACCCAAGATATGACAAATCAAGGGGGAGGAGCGGGTGAATTGACTTTGCTTACAATTATGTCTATTTTTTGTCGAAAATACACGTAATACTAGATCTAAATATCTAAGTGAGATCTATTCATCCTATTATAACGTTAACAATTTTACAAATATTTTAGCCACTTGTAGACCGTGCATGTTTGAAAATTACGTAGAAATGCGAGAGAAATAAGGAACAATTACACCGATGAATACTCTGATTCTTATAGTGATTTAGTTTCATCTTATGTGAAACCTATGCCTACTCTTGTTCCTTACGTGAGGCTTTTTCACACACTACCTATAAACGATAAATACACACATAATTGAATGAACATCCCGATATGGTGCTTGAGCACCAACAACCCCCCCCCCCCCCCCCCCCCACACACACACACACACACACATACATGGATATATCACTCATGATCCATCCAATTGTTCTTAATTTATTCTCATAATATAATACAAGAGAAATATTTAGTGCAACATATGCACTAATTAGACCTATTGGTGTAATTAGTGTAACACTTATTTGTAAATTTTTTTTTAGTTACATCTATCTTAAGTTATCTAGGCGTGGGTGTCACATCACTAGATGATATGGCGTGGGGATCAAACAAAAATAAAAATTGAGCCCTCCATTCACAATGAGTTTTTTTTTTTTTGCTTGATCTCCATGGCACGTCGCTTGGTGACGTGACACCCACACTTGGATAACTTTGGGTGGGGGTCACTCAAAAAAAATTCAAAAAAAGTATTATACTAATTACCCTCACCGGTGTAATTAGCGCATGTGTTATGCTATATATTTCTTCACAATAAAACACGTATAACAAGTAGAGAAGATGAAACTTAAATTAGTTGGATAGCCCGAGGTCAAGGGTCAAGGCTTTGAACCCAACCCAAATCTAAATTAGGCCCGTTTGGATTTAGATTTTGCACGTGTCTACCCATAATAATATACATTTCATATTAAAGTGAGTTATTTAGGTACATCAGATGTACAGAAATATACAAATTACTCATAAGTTGGCCATTAGTTGAGATGGATAGGTATTTGGTCAGATTGAAGTGGAGTTGACACATTTATCGGACCCATTTGAAAATATTAAATACAAAATTGACAAATTTTTTTTATTATTTTATCACTATCTAATTAGAGGTCATCATTATTCGAGTACATTCTTTATTCTAAACTAAATAAAGTTATCTAAATTGGACTAGTAGATTTGATCCGATTTGATTCGAATAATAAATTTAAGAATACCATTTGGATTAAAATTATAGTGTATAATAAAATTGTTTGATTGAATTTCTATTTATTGAAAATCAAATCAAATCGTATAAATCATATAAATCAGTTTCAGAGCATCTGTCAATTTCAAGACATTTCTACATGAAAAAATAGATTAAATAATTAGTCACATTCCTTATTCCTTTGGGAGATTTCTCCGTGTCTCATCTTTGTACGGTGAAAAATGGAGATTTTTTTTAAATAGTGAATAATTTCTCACCAATAATTAGTCATATTTTTTTAATTTTTTAAAATTATAATTTAAATCAAATCAAATCAAAACAATTTAATTTTAAATTCATTCATTTTAATTTGATTCGAATAAAATCTTTATTCTGATTTAATTTGTTTAATTTTTTTTCGAATAAAAAAGAATCATGCTCACTTAATCTAATAAAATTTAAATTGTGAAAAAAATTAGAGCAAGTGTGGAGGATGATCTTTCTATATCCCCTGTGATCTTTACGAGAACTCAGACATCATCACGGAAGGTCAATAAATATCATCACAATTCGTTTAAAACCTTATTAACGTAAATAATTAGAATTATATTTTTGTATCTGTATTCATCTTGTATCTTAAGACCACGGTGACATTTGACAACACACTTTTCCGATGTCTGAAATCTAATTTCCCGAGCTTTCTTTCTGAACTTGAGCCAGGACCGGGTCCGACTCAAACTCGGAGTTCTTGGGTCCGGTCTGGTTCTGTCCGACTAACAAATCTCTCCCCGACTCTCGGCGACCAATGGACCCGATCCGGTCTAAAAAACCGCACGTAAGTACGTAACCCAATTGCGTAGGAGGGTAGGCGCTTGCAGCGGTCCGGTTCGAGTCAAGGCACCACCACCGGTCCAAGCCCAAGCCTTCAAACCGGTCCGCCACACCCGTCCCTCACAAGCCACAACCCGTCGCACGTTAGCCCTGCTCCCCGTGTTGCTTCCTGCTCTCGGCGAACCCCACCCCCACCCCCGTCGTCTTCTCCCGTTTCGCTTGGTTTGGCTTCCCCCAGCCATGCCTTTTCCAGTCTCGCCCCCGCGAACTCCCCTCCCTCCCTCCTCCTCCGCCCCCAGCTTCCTCGCCGCCGCCTCGGGCCCTCGCCGCCGCCTCGACCTCCGCCGGTGCTTTGCCGCCGCCACCGGTTGTTGCTTCCGCCGGGCGGCTAGGTCTGCGGCCGCTACCCCGCTGGCGCTCCCCTGAGATCCCCCGTCCCCCCAGGAAACCCTAATTGCGCATGGAACAGAGGCGGAGCCACAAGAACGGCCTGTCGTACGCCAATCTCTTCAATCTCGAGGTACACCGCGCCGTCCGGGGGGTTGCTGGGGGATTCCGTTCCTCTTAGACTCTGCTAGTGACGTGGGGTGAGCTTGTGTGTTTGGGGTCTGGTTTTAGGGTTTTCTCGGTGTGGTCTATTTGTTGTGCTCGAGTTTTATGGGGTGGATGGCTCAGGTGCTGTGAGCTTTGGGACTATGATTTGTTTCTGAAGTATTTGGATGTTTGATGATGTTGTTCTGATCAGGGTTGGGTACTTGATGAATAGGTGTTAACGCTGTCATTATTTTTTTTCCTTCTCCCATGCTCGGTTTCAGTTTGTTGTTGTTGTTTTTATTCTGTAGAAGCATGAATTTTGATTTGTGATAGTGTAGTGAATACACTTTTGTTCATGCATGTTGGGTTTCTTCTAACCTCAGTGTGCACTTGTGCTCTTGTTTTCGTGTGTAGTCTTTGGTGAACTTTCGTCTCCCTCAACGAGACGATTTTGATTTCTATGGAAATAGTAGCCAGGACGAGAGCAGAGATAGTCAAGGTACGCCATTTACTGCTGTTAGATGAAATCTTCTTTTACAAATTCTATGCGTTTTACCTTTGGGGGAGATTTCATCGGCCAATCTTTTTGACTATGTTGACAACGTAGTCTCTTTTGCCTTTGGGAGAGTTCTTTTTGAATCTTGGGTTTCAAATGAACTGCCAGTGTGACTTCTATGTTCATGGTTTCTGGTTAATTCCATTTCAGATCAGGGAGTCATGTTGGACCATGGGAATGGAGTTGTATCTGAGAGGTCAGATATGAGCCTACCAAGGAGGAGGAAAAGGCATATCCTTGAGCCTGAATCAGGCTTAAGTCCTTCCACCAGGCGAGATGCAGATAGTAATGAGGAGGACGAAGAAGACTATGAGACTCGAATTTCAGAGGAGCAATACCGTTCTATGCTTGGAGAGCACATCCAGAAATACAGGAGGTTAAGATTTAAATCATCGTCTTCTGGTGCTGCTTCCACCCAGGTGGCAATGCCGGTTCCAAAACATAATCATAGCTCAAAAGCCCGAAAATATGGGAATGAACCTTTGGTTCCTGCTAAGGAGGAGACTCTAATACATGAGATGGAAAGGTCACCGGAATATTTTGGAGCAGATTATGCATCAGAATACAATGGAGGAAGTAAGTTTGCTTCCTCTGTAGATTCTCCTTATCTAGACATTGGGGAAGGCATTACATATCGAATACCTCCAACTTATGATAGGCTTGTAACTTCTCTGAGACTGCCAAGCCTTTCAGATATTTGGATAGAGGAGTACTACCTAAAGGGTACATTGGATCTGCATTCAGTTGCTGCAATGATGGCTGCTGATAGAAGGTTTGGGTCTTTGAATCGAGCAGGGATGAGCGAGCTTCAACCTCAGTATGAGTCACTCCAGGCGAGGCTGAAGGCTTTATCTGCCTCTAACTCTGTCCAAAAATTTAGTCTCCAAGTGTCTGATACTGGACTGGATGTGTCTGGCATTCCAGAGGGAGCTGCTGGTCGGATGCGGCGGTTAATTATGTCTGAAACTGGTGCTTTGCAGGTTTACTATGTGAAAGTCTTGGAGAAAGGTGAATCCTATGAGGTCAGTGTTGTGTTTGTTTGTTTTTCCATTTCATTACATGATTATTTTGGTTACACATGAAAGATATTGGCTTGATCTTGATTTAAATGTCTAACAGATTATTGAACGCAGTCTTCCTAAGAAGCAAATAGTGAAGAAGGATCCTTCAGCCCTTGAGAGAGAAGAGATGGAGAAAATAGGCAAAATCTGGATAAGCATTGTCCGAAGAGACATACCAAAGCATCATCGGGTGTTCAATAATTTTCACAGGAAACAGCTAGCAGATGCCAAACGGTGTTCTGAAAACTGCCAAAGAGAGGTAGTTTAGTTAGGAAGTCCTGTGCAAATAGTTGAATAGTGTTAATTCATTTAATTCTTTCCTGTTGATTGTGAAAATTGCTTTGTCTCCCTGAGTCTTGTTCTTTCTAACAACTGTTCCAATGATATCAGGTGAAGTTGAAAGTTGGCAGATCGCTCAAACTCATGAGGGCTGCATCAATTCGTACCCGAAAGCTAGCTAGAGACATGCTAGCATACTGGAAGAAAGCAGATAAAGAGCAGGTGCATGCCTTTCTCTCACTATTTTTAGTGGTTGTTTTGAAAATGCTGGATATGGCCTCCAGTTAAGATTAAGGATATTTGCAGTCCAGTCTCCATTGTTCTATGTTGCCATCTCTTGTACAATTGCATTTGTTAGTTGACCGTGATTTATAAAAATGTTTTTTTTCCCCAAAATTTTGCAGCATGCTATTGTATATTGCACTTTCAAAAGAAAGACCCATGTTATAACTGGACTTTGCTCATGGCTCTGGGTGGGAATGATGCAGGGGTTGATCCTTGGTGTGTGGGTTTACTCTCTCGGTATTAAAGAAAAAGAAAGAGGGTCTAGTTCCTTATCTTATTTAAAGTTGAGCTCACTCTTCCATGGCTTGAAGAGCTCCATGATAACTCAATGTGTGGACACTTGTTTTTTTTTTGGGAAATTGGATAATACCACTATTGTATAAAATGCAAAGAGAATGTACAAGCCCAATAACGTCAACCCCAAAAAATCCTATACAAGAGAAGGTCACACAAAGGTCGTGCGGAACAACCTATCCCCTCAAACAGTCAAAAATAGTCGAAGTAAGGGAATTCACGTTACATAGAATAGCAACCCATTCCCTTACTCTATCACAAACAAAAGAAACAAGAGTGTCCTCCGCTCGAGATTCCCTCCTGAAGATCCGATTGTTCCTCTCCCCTCATAGCGTCTATGAAGTGGCATGAAGGATAAGCCATTACACCGTCTATTGAACTAATTTGATATCCCCTCAAAGCGGTTAGGAAAAATCCACAAGTGGTTAAGCTGTGCAAAGAAATTTGGGATTCTACAAGAGGAAATGTGAGTGTGCTTGGTTCAAGAGGAATTCATTGATATGAAAACCCCACCTAGCACAAAATCACCAAACCACCACACACGTGGGAAACGCCAATTTCCCTCTCTTTATGTGTAAAATGAACAGTGGGGGGAGCATTTATAGGGGCAGCCACCCTTTTTCCACCTATTTTTGGGGTTTAGGACCGGGTCCACCCCCTTTTGGGGGATTTGCCCTGGGTCCACCCCCAAAAGGGGGGCTTGCCCCGGGTCCACCCCCAAAAGGGGGGGGGGGTTTACCCCGGGTCCACCCCCTCCTTGGGGGTTTGCCCCGGGTCCACTCCCCCTTTGGGGATTTGCCCCGGGTCAACCCCCCCAAGGGGGTTTACCCCGGTTCCAACCCTAAAGGGGGTGTTTTGCCCCGGTTCCAATCCCACAAGGGGGTATTTTGCCCCGGGTCCACTCCATTAGCCCATGGATTAAAAAAAAAAAAGCAAGGGAGGGGGCATCCACAGATTTCACATGTTTTTACATCACTTGGGTGCCTATAACAAAGTGGCTTTTGGTGTTGAGGGCAAAAGGACCAAGTACTGGTATAAGGGTCCAGTATCCTAGTAATGTTGACCTGGCACAAGCTGAGGCATCTAGTCTGAAGCAGACTGGAGATGATCGTATCATGATGAAAGATGTTTTGACAGAAAACAATTCTGATATGGAATCTGTTCTTTCCCTGGATGATGGTAGATGCTCACTCTCTGCTGGGGAATCCTATACTTTGCCTAAGAATCCTCTACAAGAGAATTTTGCTCAACTAATCAAACAACCTTCTCCTCCTCCACTCCTTGCTTATGTCCAAGAAGTGCCTGCTTTACCTCCTTCGAAGGTAGCTGACCCGAGTCCAGGGCCTGCAAATTTGCAGGAGGGTTCGAATTTTAATGCTTATCAGCATTTGCACAATCCTGTAAAGATGCTAGACTGCTTTTTGAAACTTGCAGAGTACAACACAGCAAGAAAGTTTAGAAACCTGCAGAGTCCTTGCAGGTCCACTAAAAAAAACAGCAAATTCTACATGACAACATTGATAATTCCAAAGTAGGAGTCAACTTCTGATTCATGTCAGACTACAAATGAAGAGGGAATATTTGATATTCAGGACAAACACTTCCTTTTTCCCTTTGGGTGGATTCGTATGCACCCAACACAGACTTTATGTCATCAATTGATCTTCACACTCACTACTCATATCAGATCATGTTACCAGAAGCAATTGCAATTGTCATGACTCCCACCGATACATCAAGAACCCATGGCATCTTCCATCTGTCAGGGCCCTGGTGGAAGTGTTCTATGGAATGGAATAAGCACTGGTACCAGGTCGAGGAATTCTAGTTTGACTGGTGATATGGAGATCATTGCTGGTTCTCTATCTTTCTATGCAAAAAAAGCCCTTTCTGAAGAAGAACAGAAAATGTTTCTTGAGGAAATGGTTCACCTGTTGCCAATGTAAAAGGGTGTTACATCAACCAATTTGTTTGATTGGTTTGCTTAGAACTGCAATGATCTTGAAAGCTAGCCCTACTTGCATGTCAAACTTGGAGGGAAGAATTGGGATGCAGCTAGACCAGGCTACCTTGGAAAACTTATTGATGGCTACCTGGCTGAAGTTACATCAGATGTTAACTTAACACTGCCTAGATTTCCATCACTAGCTGCGGCATTAGCAGCCTAATGGCAGCAACTCAAGGGCTGCAGCATCTGCTCAGTGGCAGCAGTAGCTTCTCAAGGGCCGCAGTAGCAGCTAAGTGGCAGCAGCAGCAGCTAATGGCAGCTCACACTGGGTAGTCCACAGGAGCAACACCAGCAGTTAAAACAAATGGACAGCAGCAATCACAACCGCTTCATCAAGGGGAAAATTAACCCAATTCGAAACATAAGGGGTAGTAAAACCTGCATCCACCCACTTTTGGGGGGTTTACCCCGGGTCCACCCCCTTTTGGGGGTTTGCCCCAGGTCCACCCCCCAAAGGGGGGGTTTTACCCTGGGTCCACCCCTCCTTGGGGGTTTGCCCCGGGTCCACCCTCCCTTTGGGTGGGTTTGCCCCGGGTCCACCCCCAAGGGGGGGTTTTGCCCCGGGTCCACCCTCCCTTTGGGTGGGTTTGCCTGTCCACCCCCAAGGGGGGGTTTTGCCCCGGGTCCACTCCCCCTTTGGGGGTTTTGCCCCGATTCCAACCCCACAAGGGGGTTTGCCCCGGTTCCAACCCCACAAGGGGGTATTTTGCCCCGGGTTCACCCTGAACAGGGTTTAAAGTCTGGTTAAGGTTCAAATAAGACTGATTATGCCTTAAATAAGTACTTTACCCTAGTGAGCATGAAATGCACTGGTTTGGTGATTAAGGATCAGCAAAAACATGCTAACAGAGATAGCATTAGCAGCTCAGTTGCAGCAGCAGCAGCTAGATGGCAGCAACAGCAACTCAGTAGCAGCTGCAACAATTCAAGAGCAGTTTCAGCAACATAACAGCAGCAACAGCAACACAACAGCAACATCAACAGCTAAGAAGAACAGCTGCAGCAGTAGCCCAATAGCCGCAACAGCAGCCCGACAGCTGCCATAGCAGCATCAGACAGATGCAACAGCAGCACACTAGTGCTGCAGCAGCAGCAAACAAAAGTGTTTGACAGCAACACCAACAATTGCTGGGAGATCCCATATCGAGATAGCTTGTCTGGCCATTTCAGTAAAGCTCTAGCAGCACAATGGCAACCAAATCAGCTGCAACAGCAGCACAAATTGGCTGTAATAACAGCACCACAACATCTGCAACATCTATACAAAGTAGCTGCAACAATAGCAGTAACAAAACTGGCTGCCATAGCAGCACACAACACCTGCAACAGCAGCATACAACAACTGCAACCGCAGCAGACCAAATTTAGGCAGCAAACAAGATTGTTAGCAGCAGCAAGAACAACCCTTTAATCAAGGGGGGAAGTTAACCTAATGTGAAACAAAAGGGCTAGTGGCAGCATGGGTCTACCCCCATATGGGAGGTTTGCCCCGGTTCCACCCCCATATGGGGGGTTTGGACCGTGTCCACCCCCACATGGGGTTTTGCCCCGGTTCCACCCCCATTTGAGGGATTTGGACCGGGTCCAACTTCCCCTTGGGGGGTTTGCCCCGGTTCCACCCTCCTCACATGGGTTTTAACCCGGATCCACTCCCAATTTCCTTGGTTTTGGCCCGGATAGAGGGTGTAACTGCCAGAGTCCTTCGAGACTCTATAAATACCCCCAGTGGGGTCCATTTGGAAGGGAGCAGGCGGAAGAGTAGGAAGAGAAGACCGCAGACAAAGAGAGAGTGTTTGGTGCTTGTGTTTCTTTTGAAGGCCCATTTTCCTGGGTTTTGTGCTCGTGTGGTGACTGTGGTTGTGTTGTGAGGGTATGCTACAAATCCCATGTGCATCATAACCCTTTTTGTGAATTGTGTAATCTAGAGGAAATCTCCCTATGTGGAGAAATCTTTAAAGTCTGGCGATGTGCTAATTGCTTATGAGCCAAGGGATCATGTACAATTAAAACCGTGATTGCCTTTGAGCAAAGGGTCCTGTATGATTAAAGCCTTGATTGTCTATGAACAGCGGGTTATGCCACTCCTCGGAGAGGGATTATAAAAAATTTTCTTTCGGGGACTGCCCCCTTGACCCCCGCGACCTGATCGGGCAGGTCGATCCCCGGCGTTGCGCTGATGGGCGCGCGAAGCAGAGATCCGACTCATGAGAGCTTAAGAAGGGGAAGCAATCCCCCGAGAGTCTTTGGTCAACGGGTCTTCCCCAACGATAGATTTGTGCCTATTGCCAAAATTATACAAAAACCCCTGTTCAGTCCAGATCTCACCAAAATCTCCTTGGTCTGGACAAATTGTATTAATACCCCCAATGATGGGACAATTACATAAATACCCCTAATGATGGGGGAAATTGTAGAAATACCACCAAAAGTGAAAAATTGCAGAGATACCCATGATAGGTCTGAAATTGCCCTGATTGCCTGTGAGCGAAGGGTCATGTACGACTAAAATCTCGATTGCCTATGACCGAAAGATCATGTGCAATCGGAAAAACTTGTCGACAAGTCTGTACTCATGAAATGTACTTGTGATATCTTGTACACTTTATAACATTTTATGAAATATACTAGTGGCCATGTGAGCATGACTCTACAAAATCCTGTGAATGTTTGAGTCGTGAAATATCATGCTTCGCATCATGCAGAGATAAGTATGGAGTTTCGAGACTCAGTTAACCTCATAAAGGTTGAATGGCCAACACATAGAGGCCTTGAGCCTTGAGATTACGAATTTGGGGATCTACCTCGATTCTCGTAACTACGTCGGTTAAGCCCGTAGTCCTTCTTGAAACGTTCTCAATATTTGGCACTGCCTCGCACGACTTAGTGCTTAGGGCAATGCCTTCAGCATCACAACTAACTTTATGTAAATGGTGGATTTTCTTTGACAATCAATCAAGGGTATTCGGACTCGTACCGATGTAAATAAACACCGACTGCGATTGGCGGGGAATTGTCCAGTACCTGAACCCTAATCATTTGATAAACCTAAATTCGCGGAAATAATAATACACCCACTACTTGAATAACTACGAATGTGCATTTTCTTCTTCAAAGGAGAAATATTTACTTATTTATTTATTTATTTATTTCTGTGAGTTAAACACTGTCCTATCACTTCTGATGGGCCAAGGCCTGCCCCAATGCACGAACAGGTGCTGAACATCACTATGAATACCGATGGCACAACAGGTCCTCCTCGCAAGCTCCCTCCACACCCCCTAAGATTAGGAACAACCTACAAACAAGTGATCAAGGGTCTCATTGGCCTTTCCACATAGTCAACAGGTCACCTGAATGTCTGGCAAGAACCAACACAATCTGTTACGAGTCGATAGTCTCCCATGAGATATCTTTCATGCCAAAAGCTTGACATTTAACGGGCTCTTCGGTCTTCACACCTAATCATGCAAGCTATGACGAACCCTCCATCTGAAATGGCGGCATAAGCAGAACATACTGAGAAGGAACCTTCATTTTTCCACCTCTAAACCCACTCATCCTCATTGTTAGGTTGAGGGTGAAAGGGTAAGAGGAAAGAAAGAAGGTTCTTAAGCTACAACATCTCCTCGTGCCTTAAGTCTCTCTTGAACATTGGTGCCCAGGCCCCTCTTGGCAGGAGGGAATCAAACGCCTGAAGGATAGTCCCATGTGGATTCGCTGCAACTACAAAGAGGCTAGGGAACAACGCCTCCAAAGTGAAGTCTCTGCACCATTTGTCTTTCTAGAAAAGTCTTCTGTCGCCTTTCCCTAGACGGACCTGGATCCCAGAGACAATAACATCTCTGCAAAAAAGATATCTCGCCAAAGAGGAGAAGTCCTATGCATGGGGGTAGAGGCCAGGTCCCAAACTCTCCTCCTATCAAAATATCTCAGCTTGATAACCTGAGCCCACAACCTCTCCTCTCCACACGCCAACCTTCATAGCCACTTACATAAAAGGACTAAGTTGAAGTCCCTAACATTCTTGATCCCCAACCCCCCTGCTCCTTGCTTCTGGCCAATCTGCCCCATGCTATATCATGCCATCCTCTGCATCTCCCCCCAATGTCATGCCAAAAGAACCTACACTAGATAGAGTTAACCTCTCATCAATGTCTTCGGTATCCGAAATAGGGAAAGGAAATAAGTCGGGAGACTATCCAGCACAGATTTGCACAGAACCAATTTGCCACCATAGTGCTCTAGCCTTCCACCCAGCCAACTTGGACTCATACATCTGAATGATGGGTAGTCAATCAGCACGCCGAATACAACCCAGGGTAAGAGGGAGGCCCAAATAAGAAATTGAGAACTCACCAATCTTACAGCCCAACAAGTTGGCCGTCCCTTGTAGAGGCCTATCTTCCAAGTTAACTCCAACTAGAAGACTCTTGTTGAAGTTAACTTTCAGCCCAGTGACCTCCAATTATTCCAGCAAGAGCCTCGCCATGAAAAGATGCTACTCACCCTCATCAAAGAACAATATGGTATCATCCGCATACGACAAATGAGTAAGAGTGGGACCACCCCTAACCACCTGAAAGTCTTTGATCAAATCAACAGCCTCGGTCCTTTGCCACACCATGCTGTGAACGCTAGCCACAAGCACAAACAGCAGAGGAGACATCGGGTCTCCCAAGCGAAGACCCCTACCACTGAGGAAAGTTGATGTCGGCTTTCCATTGATGAGGACTGTGAAGGTAGTTGAAGAGATACATGCCCTGACCTAGCCGATCCACCTATCACCAAAGCCCATCCTGTCTAATATATCAAAGAGACACTACCAGTTAATCCTGCCATAAGTCTTTTCAAAATTCAGCTTTAGAGCCACCCCTTTCCTCCTCTGGCTCTTCATAGCAAACAGACACTCATGCGTCACCAAGAAGTTAGCCAGGCTGTGCCTGTCCCTAATGAAAGCACCCTGAAAATGACTAACTAGCATGTCCTTAATAGTGACTAGCCTCCCTGCAAGTATCTTGGTAATGATCTTGTAAGTACTATTCAACAAATTGATGGGCCTAAAATCCCAAAATTCTTGAGCACTTGCTTTCTTGGGGATGAGCACCAGGAGGATTTTGTTGATACCCCCCAAGTGTGTCCTTCCGTCCTGAAACTCCCTCATAGCCGCCAGAAGATCAGCTTTGATGACCTCCCAATACTTCTGAAAGAACGTAAGTGGGAAACCATCCGGACCTGGGGCTCTATCACGTGCAAGGGAGAATATTGCTTGGTGGACCTCCTCCCTAAAAAAGAGCTAAGAGATAGCGTCCCTCTCTTTTGGGGAGAGGCGGGGAAGAAGATCAGTTGCAACCGTCGGCCTGCAGAACTCGTCCTCCGTGAATAGCCTGGAATAGAACAATCTCGCCTGCACCTTGATGTCCTCATCTGTTGAGAAGGAGAGCTCCCCCACCTTAATGCAAGAGATGGAGTTGACCCTCCTCCTAGAAGTAATATGCTGGAAGTAAGTTGTGTTCCTGTCCCCCTCTTTAATCCATCTATCTCTCGATCTCTACCTCCAATAGATCTCTTCTTTAGATAGTATCTCATCAAAATGCTCCTTCAAGGAATCCCTTAGTGTCCTGTCCTCATCATCCATAAGGCCTGCCTCCTCCAAACACAAGTCCCTCGAGCTGTTGAAGAATCCTGTCCTTCGTTGCCTTGCTAGGGAGAGTTTTATCTGCTCTCCAAGATCGAAGAACCTGTGCAGTATGCCTTAACCTTCTCACCAAAGTAGTCATAGCGGAGAAAACCGTAGCCTGAGCATTTCAAGCACCTGAGACAGTCTCCATGAAGTTAGCCTCTCTTAACCAAAACTACTCAAGCCTGAAACTGTAGCTCATGTCAAAGTCCGACTAGTCTTCAGAAGAATGGGCTTGTGGTCACAAATTGATCTCGCCAGCAGAATCACCTGCTCATGAGGGAAGTGGTATTCCCAATCCACAGAAATCAGAAGCCCATCCAACCTAGAGTAAGAAGCATATGTTCTCTAGTTGGACCAAGTGAAGCAATCATGGGCCATGCCCAAATCTACTAGAGCCGCCTCCTGGATGAAGTCAGAGAAGTTCTCCATGTCACCTGCATAAGAAGTATCTCCTGTACGCTCCCAAGGGGCCGCCACCGCATTGAAGTCACCGCCTACACTTCAGGGTAGACCAAAAGAGAGGTGGTGTCGAAGCAAGTCCTCCCACGGAAGCCGCTTCTTCTCCTTGGGCTGAGGGCCATACACCCCACTAAAGTCCCATGAGAAGCCCTCCTTGATGCTCCTGAAGTGCAAAGAGATGGCCCATCTACCAACCTCCCTATCCTGTGACACCTCCTGTACCTCATACGGATTCCAGAGGATCATAATGCCCCCGGACCTACCCACCGCTGGGGAGACAACCCCGATGGAAAGCCGGGCCCCTCCTATCTCCCTCAAGAGAACAATACCATCCCCCTCACACTTCGTCTCTTAGATACGAAGGATGTCAATTTTGCACCTCTTGATCAGCTCCCTCGCCGCCTTTCTCTTCTTCACCCCACCTAATCCCCTCACATTTCAAGAGACAATCCTCATTGAGAACTAGGGATGCCCCTTTCCTCCTCACCCTCCCCACCCTCGTTACCCCCCCTCGATTGCGACCTCTTCGCCCCCCCTCTCTTGGTAATTCTAGAGTAGGCGCCCCTCAAGTCCTTCTATGCAGTCTCGAAAGAGATCCCACCTCGGCGGCCACCCCCCGCAACTGCTCCATCGAGACTTTTTCAACAACCTTCAACTTCTCTCTCATTTCCTCAGCCCTCACCCCGATTCTGCCTCTCTGAGTCTCTCTTTCCTCAAGACGTTCGTCCCCTCCACCCATTCCCTCCTCCACCAGCAACTGTAAGGCACCGGAATCACCCTCCTAGCCAGTGATCATAGAAAGGGGCGGTAACAGGGGGGGGGGGGAGGATCGTCAGACGACCTCGCAATCGCCTGCGAAGCCCCTCTGTCAGTGCCAGCCTCGTCCGCAGCCACCTCTCGGCACTCCGGCAGTCCTCGCCAGGAACGCCATGAGCCAGTGACGAAGGTGAGATCTCCGCCAAGCTCCGAGGAAGGGTATCTTGCCGGAAAAGAGAGGTCATGTCCTCTAGGCCCCCCCAGCCCTAGCTCATACAAGAGGGACACCAGGGTCCCCTTCCTCGATCCCGCTGTAGACGGAGCCCCCTTTGGGCAATCCTCCCGCCAAGGAAGAGATAGAGGAGGGGTGAATGCCCACAGTCCATTGGTAGTCGACAGGAGGGAGGATGGCACCAACGAGGCATGCAGAGACGGAGGAGAGGCGGCCGGAGGCACCTGTAGCGAAGGACCACCTATCGGGTGGGGGGGGGGGAGACGAGCCGGGTCCAGTTGACCCGATACACGGAAATCGACTTGGATAGGGTAAGTTTTGGAGCCCAGACGCGGATCCCAGACCTACTGGCGAACCGGGCTTGGTGCTTCCCCGAACCGGCTCTGGAGGCGGACCGGGTCGATTCGACTTTGAATTACTCGCCCATTGGCCAGCCGACCGTACGTCCCCTACCTTAGAAACACGGGAGGGTTGCCCTATTGGTGGCAGCGGCTCAAGAATCTCTTGTTGCACCTTGAGATGCTAGACCACCACGGCGCCGGTGAGGGTCATGCACACCACCGCTGGGATAGCAGATGGTGACGCCACTTGGAGGTTAGCAGCCACCACCGTTCTGGAACTTGGCGGGAAGAAGCGCAGCGAGCCCGACTCCACCTGGCCAAAGCTGTTGACGATGAAGCCCGCTCCTTCCTCATCGCACAGGAAGATGGGGAGGCCTTCGATGATCACCTGAAACTGCCTCCTCGGTGGGCTGGGGAAGGTTCCCCTCCCCGGAGACCATCGTTCGAGGCGCAGGATAGCTTCGCCTGCCGCAAGGAGGCCTGCCTCTGACAACCGATCCACGGCGACCTCCAACCCCACCGTTAGGAAAGAAGAGGATGTCACCTAAGAGACCTCCCAATCTCCCCCCGAGACCTCTACTAGCCTCCGCTGGACCTTCGAGGCCTCCACCGACCCTTCCACTACGGAGGCATAGAGACATCTTCGCAACCACCCGAGCCGCCCTTGTAGAACCTCCTCCGAGAGCTCCCCTACCTCAATGCACCTTTTACTCTGCGGACCCCGGACAACGTCAACAAACGACCGGCCTTCTCCACGGTCCTCCTGCTGCACACTCGCTCTCGGAGTCGCCGAACTGCAGAAGCGCCTGATATTGCCCCTCCGACCACACCGTAAGCACGTCGGGGGCCCTTGTTGCCTGCAACAGGCCCTGACCAAGCCTTACCCTGCTGCTGTCCCACTGCTGGGCTCTCCGGACCCCGACGAGTCGCCACACTCCCACCCAAACCACCACCACCCACCGTCCCTGCCAGCGGCGGGAAGGCCGGTGAGGGTCTGCGAAGGCAGCCACTCCCCAACGGGAAGCGGTTGGGCCAGGACTGCCGCATCGGACCACCGGAAAAAAACCAGAGCTTCTCACTCTAGAAAAGGCTTGCACTAATGTGTGGACACTTGTTAAGCTCTTGAAAAAGGAAAAAAGAGGTAAAACCTTCAATAACAAAATCTATCGAAAGGAAGAAAAAAAAATTAAAACCCCTGGGCAAAAGCAAAAGCAACTAAAAACTCAATATTAGGTAGTTGGGGTACACAATGACCTTGACCTGCCTAACAGCAGACATTATGACTGCATCCTCTTTAAGGTGTAAACCACTCATTGATCCTATACTAAAATGAAACTTACAACACTGCCTAGGTATCTCGTACCCACAAAAGAATCTGACGATTGATCTGCCCCCAAATGGTCCAAAATGAAGCATGCAGAATTGGTCACCGAATCCTCCTGTCCTCTATGCCACTGACCTCTGGCTTTTACATACTTTCTCTCAAATGGACTGCACAAGATGGCTCTTGACAAAAAAATATGGTATGTGGTCTCCTAATCTGTATTGCAAACTGGGCAGGCCGCCTTAACTCCTAAGCATGGTTTAAAAACCCAGACGGTTTGGACTGGAACTGGCTGGTTTGGCTCAGAACCGGCCGGGACTAGTCCGGTTCTGGTGGCTGGGTTTTGGCCAGAACTTGTTGGGTTTGGCCAAAATTGGCCTAAAACCTGGGATTGGGATCGGAGCTGGCCTGAACCAGTCTGGTTCCTAAAACTGGGTTTTTTAACCTTGCTCCTAAGTCCCTCCACAAGGTGTGCTGACTGGTCACAAATAGGAAGCCTGCCTTGCATCACCCTCCAAAGGCCAAAAGTGAACTTCACCTTAAGTGGTGATCAGGACTGCCACACTAGACCCACCCATGGGGACTCAGTAGGGACGGCAGAAGTCCAACTATAATGACAGAATTAATTATCTTCATGCATAAAGAGAGTGAAGGAAGCTCCAGACTCATATTGTTTTGTGGGTTGAGAGCGGGGGAGAATGTTCTCTTGCTGATATTACATGTTGCCATATTGCATAAGTTATATCCCATCTCTATTTTTCATCTGATGCTGATAAGCAAGCCTATATCTGCTACCATTTTTTCATCTGAAAAAGATTGGCTATCCATCGGTTTTTTGGATAGTTACTTGTAGTTTTAGAATAAAAGCTCAATCTAGCCCAAAAGCTTTCTTCCCAAGTTGTACTTAGATGACTACTTAACCACATAATAAATTGGTGATCCCACTTCAAACAAAAGGCTAGATTAGCAGTGCAAGCTAATCCAATTATTGTTGATTTCTTAATGGCTGCACTGGCATTAATGCAGCTGACTAGTGGATTCTATCTCCATTAGCAATGTCACGCCTTGGACTATTATTATCCAATGACAAATAGCCAGATATCAATAAAATATAATGTACACATGTTGCTTATCTGTACGGATTTGGAAATAACTCTTAAGACTACTGATTTACAAAACACATCCATTACCTAAATTGATAGTATATATATGTTTTTTGAAAAGCTCATTTGAAACGCCAATACTCGATTGAGTTACAGGTTATCAGTCACTGTTGACATGTCTAAGAATGGGTTCTCCATCAAAATGATTCATATGCAGATCTCACAGAGGACTCCTCCTTGCTACCCACCTTCAACCCACTTAGCCATTCCCTGGTCCTTGGAGTGTAGCCTTCCAGCATTCGCAAAAGGCAACTCAACTTCTCTACCTCTCTGTCTCATGGTGCCCAGCCACAGTCCTGTCATCAGATGACACGTGGTACAAACTGTTTTGGTGAAACAAGAAAGTGGATGCTAGCTCTACCAAAGCTATATTCAAAATTAGATCATGTCATAACTTAGTGATTAAGGAGGTCTTGAGGAGATTTATAGGAGCCTGTGAATCAACGAACTGGTTGTGGCTTATTGTAGGGATTTTGAGTTTTTATCCCCTATAATCTTTCATATTTACAGATTAGCTCCTCCAACATAGATGTTTGTTTATAAGCCCTCACAATTACACATTTATTTGTTAAACACCCTTTTTAGGGCTTTTTTCATAAATACATGATGGAATTTTTCATAATGTTTGGGGTGTTTTACTAAATAACTTGAGATTTTAAGGAGTTACAAAGAAATATCAGTATTGGAGGGGTTAATCCGTAAATATGAAAGATTGCAGGGGCTAAAAACTAGAAATCCAATTGTAAAATAGTTCCTCTGTCCAATTCACATTGGAGGCATAGCATCAGCCTCTGTAGAAGACACTTTCTGCCTGATAGCATGAATACTTAATTCATACTATAGTAAGGCATTATTCTATGTGCTGGAAATTTCTAATGTTCGTTTTTTTGGGGGTGGGGTGACCACTGGTGGTGCCATAGATATTCAGTGAAAGCTCTTTTCACTGGAAATTTTCCCCAGCAGTGAAAGACGCTGGCCACCTAAAAGGCTAGGAAGGCAGCCAGTGAAATTGGTGACCATGTTGTGATGTTAGCTACTTAGCCAGATAATCTGCAATGCATCCATCTGTCTCATTCTGTATAGTTTTGTGTCTCAGTCGTGCTTACATCAATGGTACTAAAGGCAGGTATCTTACTGCCTTACTCTGGAATTTAACAACTCTATTCCCTTCTTTGGATAGAGCAACAAATGCCTGACTTTGTTATGATGAACTCTCTGACGCTTTTAGCCAACTTTAAGCCTGGACTCAAGTCTTGACTAAGGAATACCTCCTGATAAAATTTCTCTCAATCGGTTTTCATGCATACCTTTTAATCTTCTGAAAATTTTGCCCTATTTTGGATGATCAGCTTGGCAGCAAGCACTGAGTTATCTTGGCTGTTTGGCGAAAAAAAACTAGCACAGAGTCCATTGCGAGTAAGAGTAACAAATAAGTTTCTAGTTGAATGCTATTATTCTATGACCACATAGATTTCTAATGCATGTAGTCTGCAGACTTTGCCAGCAACCATCAGTTTCCTATGATGCCTCTTAGTTTTACCGAGGCACACATAGTGATGCTGCAAAACTGAAAAAGATGGGTTGTGCTGCGACAGATAGGATAACTGCAAATCCGAAATATATGCCTTCTCATTGACCATCAAAGTCCTATTTAAGTGAGTTACAAAAAGAAGGATGGTTTTTCTTTTACATCAGCTGTTTTCAGCATTTTTCTGTGGATCTTTTAATGCATTGTCTCGGATGCTCATTTCCATAATTCCATTCTGCTTTTATTGAATCAGCATCTCCAGTTTGTTTAAATTTAAGCCTTTTAGCAGTGGATGTTGAATGTTCATTTTCATATTAGACCTGTTGTCAAATGTTCATGCTTTCACTTGGTGATTGTGGACTGTGTTGACTAAACCATATATTTGCAGGCAGAACTACGGAAGAAAGAAGAAAAAGAAGCACAGGAGGCTATGAAACGTAATGAAGAGCTTCGGGAAGCAAAGAGACAGCAACAGAGGCTCAACTTTCTGTTGTCTCAAACTGAATTGTATAGTCATTTCATGCAGAATAAACAAACTTCACAGGCTTCTGGCACACTGCCTCTAGCTGTGGAAGACTCCAAAGATCAGATACTGGGATCTGCAGATGCTGAATCAGTAGAAGATGACCCTGAAATGGCTGAGCTAAAACGGGAGGCTCTTAGAGCTGCACAGAATGCTGTCTCCAAGCAAAAGTCAATAACAAGTGCATTTGACAATGAATGCCTAAGGTTGCGACAAAATATTGAACCTGAAGGTCAAGCAAATGATTCCTCTATCATGGGGTCTAGCAACATAGATCTATTGCATCCGTAAGTTGAAATTTCAACAAAAGCCATAGCTAGGTCACCGTAAGCACATTATAATTGTTTATCCAAAATAAATGTCATATATATATATATATACTTTTCTAGAAGAATTATTGCGTCTATCTTCAACAAATGACGTGAGAAGCCATTATATTGCCTTTGTTGTTGTTTCTTTGTGAATGAGTCTAGCCAAGTCAATTATGCCAACTTAGTTTTGTTAATACAGAATGTCATGGAAGTTCCTTGACCTTGCCAACTTAAGTTTTATTTATATATGTTAGAGGCCTGAACTCTAACTCAAAACCTAGACATTGAGTTGAGGGAATCCCCATATGTATAGAGGAAAGACTCCCATGGATTTCCGATATGGGACTAAACCACAACACCCCTCATCGTGCCGAACCAACCAATTTGAGACACATTACGGGTAAGCCAAGTGTCCACATATGGATCCAATGGATAAACTTGGCTCTGATACCATGTCTCAGGCCCGAACTTTAACTCAAAACCTAGGCATTGAGTTGAGGGAATCCTCACATATATAGAGGAAAGACTCCCATGTATGGGACTAAATCACAACACCCCCATTGTGGTGAACCAACCAATTTGAAGTGCATTACGGGTTAAGGCCAGGTGTCCACGTATCGATCTAATGGGTAAACCTAGCTCTGATACTATGTTTTAGGCCCGAACTCTCACCCAAAATCTAGGTATTGAGTTGAGGGAGTCCTCACATGTATAGAGGAAAGATTGCCATGAATTCCAATATGGGACTAAACTACAACAATATAGAATGTCATGGAAGTCCCCTTTGTTAGGTCTTTGAACAGAATTTTAGATTTGCTTTCACAGACCTGCATCCAAGAATGTGAAGAGATATTGTATTTTTCCTGTTCTTTTTGGGAAGCCTTCTTCTAATTTTTTGAAAGAATGGTTCTTCCTCACTTTTTCTTCTATAATTGGCACTTGGCCAGATTGTTTCAATGAGCCACCTTCATGTTATTCTCATTATTTGTGACTAATCCATATCGTCTTCACTTATATTTCTTATTCCAGACTGGCTTAATTAGTGGTACACCCATCCTTAGTTGCTATCGTTATGCCTTAAGTTTTAGTTTGTGATATGTTCACCAGACATTTTCTTGTTGAGATGTATTAGTTGCCATTGTTATGGCTTCAGTTTTAGTTTGTCATATGTCCAACAGTCTTTTTCTTTGTTGAGATGTCTTATGTTCATCCAATGCATTCACCACAGTTGGATTTAGAAAATTTTACCCATTGAATATATTCCTGCTTGATGATAATGTGACACTTCAGGAGACCTGCAGTTAATATGCCTCTCTAGTTTGCTAGAAAAATACAGGTTTACAAGTAGAGACACAGAAAGTGGAAAAGGATCAAAATTTCTTGAAGCGATTGTATAAATTTGTAAAATTGTTTTACATGTCTTTCAATCGGACGTTTGATACTTTTAATCACTTAAGCTATCACATTGTAAATGAAAATTTTGTTAATTATTTGCAGCTCAACAATGCCTATAACTTCATCAGTGAAGACGCCAAAAATGTTTAAAGGCACTCTTAAAGAATATCAGTTAAAGGGTTTGCAGTGGCTAGTTAATTGTTATGAGCAGGTATTTAATTAATCTGAATATAACATTAATTTTTTCCCAGTGTCTTATGGTTCATTTTAACACTGACAATTGTTGTCTTATCTGTAGGGTTTGAATGGAATCCTTGCCGATGAAATGGGCCTTGGAAAGACAATCCAAGCCATGGCATTTTTAGCTCACTTAGCTGAGGTTGGTAATTAATTTGAGTAAATAACTTTTGAAGTGAATTGTTTGAATAAATAATTACTCATGACTAAGTTGGGTTTTTTTCTAGGTTCGCCGAAGCGGATCGGATCTGCCTGGATCGGCTGATCCGATCGGTTTTTTGGCGAACCGACCCGATCCTGTGCCGGCCTATCCCGATCCTTCACTGGGATCGGCCAGATCGGCCGGGATTGGTTAGGGATCGGCCGCATCGGTTGGGATCGGCCGATCTTAACCGTTTCCGGGCGATCTTGCCCATGGTCCCCATTTGAAATTCAAAAAAAAAGTTTTGGGGGGAAGGCCAACCAAAGGTCTTTGGTCCTTATAACTTCCAAAACTTTTGATTAATTTGTTGTCCTCTAACATTCTTTATCTCCCCACCATGCTCCCCTCTCTCTCTACAAGGACTTTCTCTCTCTACAAGGATTTTCTCTCCTCAGAATTAAGCTTAGAGGGTGATTTTTTTCTCTGTTTTGATTAATTTGTGGTCCCCTAACATTGTTTATCACCCCACCATAGTCCACCCTCTTTCTAGTACTCTTTCTCTCTCTACAAGGACTTTCTCTCTCCTCCGAATAGGCTTAGGGGGTGCTTTTTTTTTCTATTTTGATTAAGTTGTGGTCCCCTAATATTTTAATTGTCTTCCTTGGTTTGTCTTTGCATTGGCCAAAGGTATGGCATCTCCTAGTGGACATATGTCAACTATTTCACATTAAATTTGATATAGAACTATGCTAGAATAGTTTTTTTATTTTCATATTTTTTTTGGAAGTTTTTTTTGAATATTTTGGACATGTCTATCCCTAGCCGCATCTGCTAGCCTGACTTGGCCGGGATCGGTCCTGGATCGGTCCAAGATCGGCCGGATTGACCGATCCCACCGATCTGGATCGTTTTTGGACCGGCCGATCCGATCCTGATCCCCGATTCCGTCTTCCTTGATTTTTTTTAATGCACTATATATATTTTCCTAGTTGAGCATATGCTACTTTTATTATATAAGGGGCATAACAAATAGTTGGTTCAAACCAGGGTTTGCAGGATCGATCTGATACGTGCGATACAGGGCATACCGGATCGTACCTGGCCAGGAGCCGCACGTCGGTACACTGGCACGCACACGATCCACAGCTCCGCGGCACAGTCGCGAGGGCATCTTCCAGCAATCTGCTGGGCATCACAGAGGGAGAGGTGGGCTGTCGGGGAGTCGCGAGGGGTCTTCTAGTGATCTGCTGGGCACCGCAGAGGGAGAGGAGGGCCGCCGGAGAGAGGGGGAGGGGGGCGCCGGGGTGCGGACTGCGGGGAGAGGACTCAGAGGAGGGCCCCAGAGGGGGAGGGGGCCACTGAGGTGTGGGGAAGGGGGCCGCCGGTGTGGGGGGAGAGGGAGACATGGGCTGCAGAGGTCAGAGGGGGGGGGGGGGGCACTGGGGAGAGGGGGAGGGGGGCCGCTGGGGAGAGAGAGGCGGCTAAGCTGCTAGGGTTCGATCGAATAGATGGATCGGGGAGGGGGGGAAGAGGGGATGGGTATGGGTTATTTACAAATCAATCCCTTAAAAATGAGTTTTTTTGTCATTTAAGATTCAAAAAAAAATCTACTTTAATGGTAAGTAAATTCTACTTTATAAAAGGGCTTCAATGCAAAGATGTTCTAACAGATGGCAAACTCTAAAGGGGGCAAGTCTGGTAGGATTGAAGGTGGACTTATTTTTGAGATGGGCACATTCACCATTTCTGCAATCTGGGTTCTAGTTAACCTAGGCTAGCGAGTCTTGACTGATGGAATGAAGAGCACAAAAGGAAGGTATTCATAAAACTAACGACTTAAGGGGACATTTTATGTAGTTAATTTTTTTTACTAGTGGTCTCTGTAAATTTCCCTTAAAGTATTAGAGTGATTGGCTCTCTTTTTTAGCTCATTTCTTATTTCGATTACAGTACAAAGCTCACATTCATGTTATTTGATTAAGCTAAATTGTGCTTTGCATACTTTGACCGACTACAACAGCATTACAAAGTGCAGCTCACCAATTTTATTAACAAAGAGAGGTGATAGCATCAAAAATGAAGAGAGATTTCTCCTCTTTAGAGAATACCAAAGGAAAATTACACCAAAAAAGAGCCTTATCCATTACCATTGGATATTTTTTTTTAAAAATGATTGGTACCACGAAATTGTATTAAAGTAAAAAAGAGAGGAATGTGCAAGTATACTCGATGAGTTCCCAAAAGATCCCTATGCAAAAATTCTGCACCTCAAGCTAATGAGGCACCCACACATCCCCGCCAAAACAAAAGAGGAAGAGTTGTGTGGGTTCACATTACTTAAAATCGAGGCCCACTCTCTCACTTTCTCCAAAATAAAAGATACAATCTAATGCGGGACGGGGAAGAAGGATAGAAGGTGGGAGTGTAGGTTTCGCCCCTCCCTTTTGCAGGGACCACTTAGGGTTTGCCTCTTCTCAAGCCACTCTCAACTCCATCCTAGAGAAGAAAAAAATATGTAAAAATCGTACTAAAAAATTCTTCATTAATTCAGAAAGTGAGATTACATGACTATTTATAGGAGTTAGGGTAATCCTAACTCTAACTTGACTCTTTTTGACCCAAATACCCCTAGATTCAAGAAATAGTGCGAAAATTGCATCAAAATTTATAGGAAAATAAAAAGACACGACATTAGCTCCAAATGAGCCCAATAAAATATGAAAATTAAAAATTTAATCCTACTCACTTGTGACTGCTAGACTAGACTCAAATAAAGATAAAATATATAATAAAAATAAAAATAACTCAATGTGACTCCAATCGTCGTTCACGTAAATATCACCGTACGACACATCAATCGAGTCCGATGTTTGATGTCATGAGTCTTGCTTCGTGTCCATCACGAGTCTCGCTCAGCGTCAATTTTTTTTGTAATTTTTGGTGCGATTTTTGCACTATTTCTTAAGTCTACGGGTATTTGGGTCAAAGAGAGTCAAGTTAGAGTTAGGGTTAGCCTAACTCGTATAAATAGTTCTCTAATCTCATTTTTTGAATTAGTGAAGAATTTTTTAGTACGATTTTTACAGAATTTTTTCTTCTCTGTGATGGAGTTGAGAGTGCCTTGAGAAGAGGCAAACCTTAGGTGGTCCTTGCGAAGGGGAGGGCACGGAGCCTACACTCCCACCTTCTATCCTTCTTCCCCATCCCACATCAATTTTGATATCAGAGCCGTCCTCGACTTCTACTACTGAATCGAAGTTCCTATCTGCGCCGCCACAACAGCCGTTCAACAGCGTCTCCCATCCCCGATCTCCCTCCCGTCACCCCTTCTCTACCCGCAACCATCACTCCACCCACCTCCTTCCTCCCCCTTCATCCCCAGTAAACCCTAGCTGGAAGCCCCCCTACACCACCGTCATTCTTCCCCCTTGTCGTCGGCCGCCGTCACCTCAACCTCTCCTCATTGCGATTGGGTAGTGGCCCACTTGCCGAACCTCGCTCCCTCGCCTGCACTGGCTCCAGCTGCAGTGACCCCCCACCCGTGCGAATCCCCCCGTGGGTGCACGACCTCCGTCGGGACGTCGCTGGTCCTCATGCCTGACGGGGTCGGGACCTCCCGCTGTAACCACCCTGGACACCCCTGCCCACGCCGTACGCCTGATGGATGCCCGCTTCCTCTTCTCTTGGCCATAAGGATGCCCGAGCACCACCATCTCCGTGCCGACGTCCCATCACCACTTCGCAGGTCCGGTTCGCCGCTCGCCTCTCTCCCCTCCTATGCTCCAGCCCCACCGCCCCTGTGTGCACCAACCCCACCGCAACCCACCACCTATACCGCACCGGCCTTCTCTTCCTCCTCTCTCCATCCACTCTGCCACCTCACCACCGTCTCCCTGTGTTGCCCCTCTCCACCGGCGGCATAACGCCCTCTCCTTGCTCACTTTGTCACTTCCCCTACCTCTCCATCCTCTCTCTCTCTCTTGTTCTTCCACTATTTACTGACCCCCCCTCCCCCTGGATGATCGTTTAGGGAATCGACTTGTCCTTACAAATTGAGGTTCGATAGCTATTCAAGTTCGGTCCCGCCATGGCCAACTATTCCTCTTTGTATGAGAGTTTCAAGGCTATAGAGAGGCAACTCCATGTTATGGAAATGCGATTATCCTATTTTGCCAAACCAACAGTTCAGGACGTGGTTTATGAGGCTGACCCAACAATGGTCGATGAGTATGAAGAACAGGAGCGTGAAGTGATCTATGAGGCCGACCCCACATTGGCCGAGAAATATGAAGAACATATGTGAGAATGGTTTATGTTACAGGGTGCTTGGGATCATGGTTTGATTGTTACTTTCGAGTTAGATTTGATTGACAACACGGTGTTCGAGGATGGTCTGTCAGTTGATTAGTCTGACGTTATGTTAAATCGGGAGCTATTTCACGTTGATTTGATGTGACAAGACTTCTTCGATTCACACGAGAAGTGGAGGATTGAGATCTCGAGTATGACTATCAGCACCGCTTATACTCTAGTGATCGTCTTTGTCATATTGCAACATTTCAAAATTCGAGGATGAATTTTTTCGAACCGGAGGAGATTGACGCGGAGCGCGACTCGTGATAGACACAAATGATGGAGCGAGACTCGTGATGTCGGACATCAGATTCGATTGGCGTGTCATACGGCGATATTTACATGGACGATGATTGGAGTTGCATCGAGTTATTTTATTTTTATTATGTATTTTATCTTTATTTGAGTCTAGTCTAGTAGTCATAAGTGGGTAGGATTAAAATTTTAATTTTCATATTTTATTGGGCTCATTTGGAGCTAATGTCGTGTCTTTTTATTTTCCTATAATTTTTGGTGCGATTTTTGCATCATTTCTCGAGTCTAGGGGTATTTGGGTCAAAGAGAGTCAAGTTAGAGTTAGAGTTAGCTGTAATCTCACTTTCCAAATTAATGAAGAATTTTTTAGTATGATTTTTACATAATTTTCCTTCTCTGTGATGGAGTTGAGAGTGCCTTGAGAAGAGACAAACCCTAGGTGGTCCCTGCGAAGGGGAGGGCGCGAATCCTACACTCCCACCTTCTATCTTTCTTCCCTGTCCCGCATCAAAAAATAAGAAGGCATGACATGAGCTCCAAATGAGCCCAATAAAATTTGAAAATTAAAAATTTAATTCTTCCCACTTGCGACTACTAGACTAGACTCAAATAAAGATAAAATACATAATAAAAATAAAAATAACTCGATGCGACTCCAATCGTCGTCCACATAAATATCACCATATGACACGTCAATCGAGTCCGATGTCTGATGTCACGAGTCTCGCTCTGCATCACAATCCTATTTGCAGCTTAGCTTCCCTCTTGAAGATTCTACTATTTCATTCTCCTCATAAATTTTAGACAGTCGCATGGAGAATGAGCCACCAGATGAGCCTATCACTTTTAAAATGCATCTCTTGTGTAATTTTTTGATCAATTGCTGCACATTGTCTTGAAGGATGGTGGCACTTGGAACCTACTCAAAACCCATGTCCAAACCTCCTTGGAAAAGGAGTAGCCTATGAAGAGATGATCTAGTGTCTCCTCCTCTTCTCCAAAAAGAGCACACAATGTGGGGGATACATGTCATAGATGGAGCCAATCTATCACAAGTCGGCAGATGCCCATGCGAGATCCTCCGTATAAGTAGCTTCACTTTAAGGGGACTCTTAGGATTCCAAATGTGTGGTGCAAGTCCATGCCTCACTCCATCTGAAATAAGATTGTAAATTGAACTAACTGAAAACCTTCATTCTTTATCCCATCTCCACCACCACTTATTATTGCTACTAGTCTCCGCAACAAAGTCGAGGAGAAGAGAAAGGAGTTTCTCTAGCCATTCATTCTCCTCCACCCTAAGATTTCTTGTAAAGGATGTAGCCCAAGTTCCCCCTGATAGGTGTGGCTCAAAAATTTGGGAAGCAGATGCTGCTCTTGTAGAAGCAATCACAAAAAACTATGGAAAGGTATCCTCCAATGTAAAGTCATCACACCATCTATCTATCCAAAATAGATACTTTTGCCCATTCCCCCGCCGAATCCGTGCACTGCAAGATACCCCTCCAAATGGGCGATATTGTGCTGGGTAGTTGGGTACAAGTCCTAGTCCCTAACTCTCTTATAGTATTTCTACCGGAAGTCATAACCCATTTTCTTTTGAACCAAGCTTCCACAGCCATTTGCACAGCAAAATCTGATTAAAATCTAATATTTCTGATGCTCTGTCCTCCCATCTCTTTGCTTTTTCAAATTCTATCCCATGCTATGTCGTGCCATCCCCTACTCTTGCCTCCACTACCATGCTAGAAAAATCTTGTTTGAATAGACTCAATTTTCCATGCATGCAATCATCTTTGGAATTTAGAAGATGGAAAGGTAAGAGATAGGGGGACTATTCAGCATCGATTTGCAAAGCATTATTTTTCCCTCGTGTGAGAGGAGCCTTGCCTTCCATTCTACCCGTTTGTATTCATACATTTGCATCACACTGTGCCAATCACTACAATGTGTGACCCTGGGAGATAGCGTTGGCCCAAATAAGAGATGGGGAAATCTTCTATATGACAACTTAGGTTGAAAGCATAGTTGTCAAGGCGACAAGGCGACCAAGACGAGCTTGGGGTCCTTGAGTGCCTAAGCGCTTAGGCGCCTGCCTAAGCGGCGCTTAGGCGTCAAGTTCATAAAAAATATCATCATTAATATATACATAATTATATATATAAAAATTAATCATGATTATTACAAATATGGGAAACAACACTAGTATGAACATAGAAATAAAAATTAATAGAAATGACATTGCAATAAAATATCAAAATTCATTTTGAGATAAAATTAACAATAAAAATTGGACTTTCAGAATGAATAAAATACTAACCTGATGTTTGCCAATTTCTTCCAAAAATATGCAAATCATACTCGAAATAACATACATATAATATAAAGTAGATACGAAAAGAAAAAGACATCTCCCATTATCACATACAATCCATAATAAAGTAAACAAACACATAACTAGGGAAGTACCATAGATGATCACTGTAAAAAAAAAAGACATATAAAATTTAAATTTAAATTTAAAATACTTTTTTAACAAATTAACCCCATTATTAATTGAAAAGGGGGGAAGGCAAGATAGAGAGAGAGGGACTGAGAGAGATAGTTGCGAACTGTGTGTGTGTGAGAGAGAGAGAGGAGGAGGAAGGGTGGGGGAAAGAAGAGATAGACAGAGGGAGGGGGCAAGAGAGAGAGAGGGTGGGTCTCACTGTGAGTGTGAGAGAGAAATAGAGAGAGTGTTAGAGTGTGGAGCCCGAACTCGCCATCGTGCGCCCTCGCACGCGGATCGACCTGCGCGGTCAGGTCGCGGGGGTCAAGGGGGCAGCGTCCCTTGCGGGGGTTTTCGGGGGCGGAGCCCCCGGAAGAAAATTTCTATTTATAACAGGGGAGAAGAGTGAGACGAAGCTAACAGGGGGCCGCCTAGGTGCCGCTTTGGGCGCCTAGGCCGCCCAAGCGGCGCCTAGGCGGCGCCTTTTTTAAGCCCGACAAGGCGTGGGGGCGTCTTGTTGTCAAAAAATCGCCTGCCCGCCTAGGTGCCGCTTAAGCAGCGCCTAGGCAGGCGCCTTGACAACTATGGTTGAAAGCTGCTCTTCGTAAGGCTCTTTCTCCCATATTAATCCCCACTAATTGGCTCTTGCTGAAATTCACCTTGAGCCCGTTGACTTCCTCCCACAACTCCAACATGAGCCTAGTGACATATAACTACCTCTCGTCCTTCCCTCCGGGAACTCCTGAACTGTAAGAAGGATATTTGTCTTAATGATGTCCAAACACGTTTGAAAGAAGGCCAAGGGGAAGCCATCTGGCCCAAGGACTTTTTGCCCACAAGGGAGAAGATTGGTTTATGGATCTCGTTTTTCGAGAAGGGATGGGAAATAGCTTCTCTTTCCTCAAAGAAATGCATGGAAGAAGATCTTCAGTTACTAGAGGCCCAGCCGTATCCTCCTTAGTGAAAAGGTGTGAGAAGAAATCCCTTGCCTCTCTTCTGATATCCTCATCACTATAAAATAAATAGTCGCCAACCTTGATATGTCTGATTGAGTTAACCCTTCTCTTTCTCGACGCTAGTCACTTAAAATAGGTAGTATTTATGGCACATTCTTTGAGCCATATCTTCATGGATCTCTACTTCTAGTAGATTACCTCCCTCACAAGGTTCTCATCAAACTCTACCTTGAGTCTGTCGTTGAGTTGTTTGTGTGGTTCATCTATAAGTCCAGTCTCCTCCA
The DNA here is from genome assembly GCA_022559845.1 of Amorphophallus konjac. Taxonomy (NCBI): domain Eukaryota; kingdom Viridiplantae; phylum Streptophyta; class Magnoliopsida; order Alismatales; family Araceae; genus Amorphophallus; species Amorphophallus konjac. Next base: position 59,055 of record JAHNEJ010000640.1, read on the forward strand.
AGCAGTCTAACCCCTCTACTTGATCTAGGATCTTGTCCGTGGCAGTGTGCCAAGTAACACCTTGGATAAACCCATTCCTTCAGCACCTGTGCTATATGTTTTAATCTGTACACTATTCTAACCATTGCTAGCCCTTCTTGCCTTGAAGCAATCCATACCTATCTAATTGTATCTATAAAGTCCACCTCTCTAAAACAATATATTTTCATTCTAAAGATAGGCTCCCCCTGAAATCTGCTCGAAGTCTTTAGCAAGATTGGCTTGTGGTCAGACACCGGTCTTGCCAAGCAATAAGACTCCACATGAGGAAAGTGATCCTCCCAGTGAACCGACGCCAAGAATCTATCCAGACGGGAGCATGAGGGTTCTACCCTCATATTGGACTATGTGCAATGAGCATTTGGCATCCAGATATCAATTAGAGTAGTATCCACAATGAAGTCAGGAAATCCTCCATTTTCCTCGTCTGGGGATTATCACCTGTCCTCTCTCAAGATGTAGCAACTACATTGAAATCACCTCTCACACACCATGGTCAGTTTGAAGCATGATGATAGCGAAACAAATCCTCCCAAAGAAGTCTCTTCCCTTCTATGCTCTGTGGTCCATAGACATGAGAGAAATTCCATGAAAAGCTATCCTTGACATATTAGAAGTGGAGGGAGATAGCCCCACTACCAACCTCTCTGTCCTCCACCACCTCCTTTACCTCAAAGTGATTCCCAAATATCATAATGTCTCTTGACCTTTCCTTAGTTGGGAAGGCCTCCCCCTTCGACATCCTGACACTCTCAATCTCTCTTATAATTACCTCTTCATCTCCCTCACACTTGGACTCTTGTAGACACAGAATGTCTATTTTGCATATTCTTACTAGTTCCCTCACCACCACCCTCTTTTCTCCCCCATAGATCCCCTCACGTTCCATAAAACAATCCTCATAGGGACACAAGAGTAATCGTGCCCTTCTCCTGTAGCTCACTCCTCTCCTCTCCCGCCTCACTCACTCTCGCCACCCTCTTCTACGATTTCCCTCTCATGGCTTCTGTCGTTATGCTTATGAGCCACCTCTTCTGTATGTTGGGAATAGCCCTCTCAGATCCCTCTCCAGACCCAGTATTGACTTTTGTCATCGTTCAACTGTCTGGGCTTGTTCCGAACAATTACAGTGACATTTAGTGCATTTGTTGCAAATGACCAATTTTATAAAATAAAGAGGTAGTTCAGTCAAGAAGGAGAGGAGAGGTTCCTCTACCTCACAGAAAAAAGGAACAAGACTAAACCCTCTCTAATACAGTAAATGCATCTCCATTGTCCACACATCAACGAACACATGCAAAAGAAAATGACTCCAATTATACAACAAAGAAACAACTCTGAACAAGATGTTTTCAATGTAAATTCTACTTCCCTGAAAAATTCTATCATTCTGCTCTTGCCAAATTCTACTTCCCTGAGATGTTCATTGTGTTGTTGGCAGTGTTGGGTTCACCATTGTTGGAGGAAGGGTGACACTACTCAGCTACACCCTTCTCCATGGAATGCAGAATCGGCTGATCCTGATCCGGATTGGCCAGTTCGATTCGGAATCGGCATTGTCCAATCCAATTCTGACCTGGAGATCAATCCCAATAAGAAAAGATTAAAAAATAAATAAAAATGGGCTGACTCAATCTGAATCGGACCAAAATTGGCTAGATTTCATGTGGATCGGTCGATTCTTTAATGAATCAGCTGATTTTGACTTCTTAGGGTTTGGTAAACTTTATAAAAATGTCTTAACATAACTTTATGTTTGCATAAATACTTTTTAATTACTTAGACCCTTTTTTATTTATGTAAATACTTTTTAAAAGCTTTTTGAATGGATCGACTTAGTTCCTTTGGATCAGCCGATCTGATATGATCAAGATGTGCAGGATCGGATTGGATTGGGCCAGATCGGTCGGATCCGATCGGTTTTGGGTCCAACTGATCTGACCCCAATCCAACAATCCCGATCTTGTGAACAGGATTGGTTGGGATTGGTCAGGATCGGCTGATCCTTGAATGATGGACCTTTTTATTTTTGATTTTCAAACTTTTTTTTAACCGGGGGAGGAGGGGCGGGAATCCCAGCAGCTCTTCAAATGGACCTTCCAGTGACTCTTCACATAGAAGAGCCGCTGGGAAGTCCCAACAGTCAAATTTTATTGACCGTTGGGGCCTTCCCAGTGACTGTTCAAATGTATGAATATTATGGCTTTCTCATCTAAAATTCTGCCTCTCCATTATTCGAACCAATTTCATTATTTTTTTAGGATTTTTGGCCTCTTTTTGAATCTTTTTCACTCCAACGGGTGGCTGACCTGACTTGGCCGACTAGGATCTGGCCGATCCCACCGACCCGATCGGTTTTGCGCCAGCTTATCAAGCCCGATCCCTTGGTCTTCCTTGGATACGATGCGGATCGGTATCGACCAGGGCTGATCCAGGTTTACCTTCCATGCCCTTCTCCCGTGCATCGCCATTTTTAAACAGATAATATTTAATTGAATACAAACTCAGAGCCAGCTGGACCATTACGGCCGCTTTGATAATGGAACAAGACTCGGGTAGGGTAACTTATCCGCCTTACCTGGGTTTATCCGCCTGTGGTTGCAGGGGTTGGGTACTTGGGTAGGGTAACTTATTCGGGGTCTGGTAGAGTAAGTGGGGGTTAAGGATGGGTAGCTTATTCGGCCAAAATGGCCAAATAAGCTACTTGGGATCCGGTAGGGTAAAGATTTTGTGGGTTTCTTAATTATGACATTTTTTATTATTTTTATTATTTTATTTTTTTCTTATTCTAGGTCGGTTAGGTTAAGGTTATCAAACTTGGTTAGGTTTAATCCTCAAATACATTACCCGAGCTTACCCTAACCCGCCTAACCCTATTCTGTTATTAAAGCTGCCATTATTGTTTTCTGTGGAGGATTATCCTATATGGATGTGGTTGGTAAGTTGAAATTATTCATGCATCATCAGACGATGGCTGCTTCCAGTCATTTTTCAAAGCTTTGCTTCTTGACTTTGCTCTTAAGTTGATAACTTAGGTTTTAAGATACTTTCTAGAGGAACATTAGTTGCTACACATAATTGTCTTCTCTTTTTGTTTGCATTATATCTCTGTTAACCTCAAGAAATTCTTCTGTTTATGATTTGGTGAATTTCAAGTTAGTTCTTTAGTCTTGCACCCTGTTTTCCATTTCATGAAACACACTTTTGTAAACAGGAGAAAGGATTATGGGGCCCCTTCCTTGTTGTTGCTCCTTCATCTGTTTTGAATAACTGGAATGATGAGATCATTCGCTTCTGCCCTGACTTAAAGACACTTCCATACTGGGGTGGGCTTCAAGAGAGAACAATCCTGAGAAAAAATATACACCCAAAGCGTCTTTATAGAAGGTAAATGTCCATGTATGCCACAGTTTTCCCTTTTTCTTTTTGAATCGGTTGTAAAGGATGCTGTTGTGTATAGTGGCTTGCTTTTCCTTTGAAATTCACACCAAAATGTCTCATTATTGATCATCTCAATCCTTTCAGGGAATCTGGCTTTCACATTCTAATAACCAGCTATCAGTTGATTGTATCTGATGAGAAATACCTGAAACGGGTGAAATGGCAGTATATGGTACTAGATGAAGCTCAGGCGATAAAGAGTTCAATGAGGTATCTAGTCCTAGCTTATTTCCCTTTTTGCTTTTTGAACTCTCTAGCTTTACAATCTTGTATAGGGTTTTCTTGCATGTATCCCCCTGAAAGAAGTTTGTATATGTGAAGAATGTTCTGTAGAATTTGCCTATGTTAGACTGAACTAAATTATCATTACATCTGCTATTGCCTCCTTATTGTCAGTTAACTATCTATTGACTTAGTTGCCTCATCAGTTGAGGTTTCTGCAGAAACTTTAATCTTTATTTGATGCTTTTTGCATATACTAGAGCATCAGGGGCTTTTTCACATAATGTGATTCTCTTTTCTTTACCTTTTCCCCCCCCTTTCTGAGGACATGATGGTAAACCCCCATGCACCACCAATCTGATGGGCTCTTTCCCTACCCTGTGGGACCACCTGCAGCAACAGTGTGATCAACAAAGGCTCTCAGGTACATGCCAGGCTGGCAGGGTGAGGTCCAGGCATTGCTGCAGACCCCTGTACAGGGTCTGCATCATGGTGGTGCTGTGTGTAAAACTGTGACTTTTCTTCCTGAGGCAAGTTCCACATGGTGATGGCCCCTTGCCTGGTCTCTGAGAAGAGCCATCATTAATAAAAGATATGGCATGCTGGAGCGCTTTTCTTATTGGACTAAGTCTTTCTATGTAATATGCTTGAACATTTTATGTTCTGTTACTAGTCAGTTGACCATTTTTTCATTATAATTTATCTACTGTTGATGTATGTTTCTATTTGATTTGCAGCATACGATGGAAGACATTGCTCAGCTTCAACTGTAGAAATCGCTTGCTTCTAACTGGAACACCCATACAAAATAACATGGCGGAGCTCTGGGCACTGCTACATTTTATCATGCCTACCTTGTTTGACAGCCATGAGCAGTTCAACGAGTGGTTTTCAAAGGGGTATTTCTTCAGTCTCGTTATTATGTGATTTTTTTTTTAGTTCTGCCTATGTTCCACATTTTTAAGCTTCTGTCTCACATATTTCTTGCTGGTGACCTTAGCATTGAGAGCCATGCTGAACGTGGGGGCACTCTAAATGAACATCAACTCAACAGGCTGGTAAGGGTAGCTCCATTATGTATAATCCTGTGGATCTGCTATAATCACCTCTGTTGGATCCATTCCGCTTGGATTATCACTCGATGCCATGCATATATATTCCTTACTATATTGAATATTTCAGAGGGAACTTACAGTCAGTCTTTCCTGCAGCATACAGTAATAAAGCCTTTTATGTTGCGAAGAGTTAAGAAAGATGTCATTACAGAAATGACTGGAAAAAAAGAAGTTATAGTACACTGTAAATTGAGTTCTCGGCAACAGGCCTTTTATCAGGCGATTAAAAACAAAATTTCTCTTGCTGAGCTTTTTGATGGTAGCCGTGGAACGCTAAGTGAGAAGAAAATCCTTAATTTGATGAACATTGTTATTCAGTTACGGAAGGTATGTTCTGTTGCTGATGTTGTGGATGCTTTCTCTAAACCCTTGTTTTGATTAGTTATCTCTCAGTCGTGATTCTTTAAGTCTGGTTGTTTTTGTTGCGTTGATCACTTTTGTAACCTGTCTGTCTTCACACTGAGGTAGATAAATCCTGTAAATTTGTTGAATGACTCCTTCCATTATGTGAATAGGTATCATGTTTGTTATCTAGTAAAAAAGGGCTGAAACAGAGTTCTATTTTTTCATGTTTAATGGCAGGTCTGTAATCATCCAGAACTGTTTGAGCGGAATGAGGGGAGTACATACTTCTATTTTGGAGAAATCCCGAATGCCCTTCTTCCACCTCCTTTTGGGGAACTGGAGGACATCCACTATGCAGGAGCTTGCAATCCTATAACATACAAGGTGCGTCATATGATTGCTCTTTTGAATTTGTCTCATCATCACACAAAAAATATTGTTGTCACATGTTGAGAAAGGAAGCATATTTTCCTCGTATTATCACCTGAAAGACATTTTTGCTTGGTTTTGCTTAAATAGATGAATTGTTTCCCTAAATCAGGTGCCAAAACTTGTCTATGAAGAAACCATTCGAAATGCTGAAGTTCCTTTTCCAGCAATTGGGCATTATGTTCAACAGGAATCCATAGAAAGGCTTTTTAATATATTTTCAGCAGAAAATGTTTTCCAATCTGCAGTCCCCCGTGATAAAGAACCAGATGCTTTTGGAGAGAGTGGTACTTTTGGGTTTAGTCGCTTGATGGATCTCTCTCCTGCCGCGGTTTCTTTTTTGGCAAAGGCATCAATTCTTGAAAAATTGTTATTTTATGAGCTAAAAGGGGGGAGATCATTTATAGATGAACTATTGGACATGCTTTTGGAATTGGAGGTTGATGATCTTGAGTATGATAACATTGTGAAGGAGAAGGTGCGGGCTGTTTCAAGGATGCTGCTATTGCCGACTAAATCTGAGTCAATCTTACTCAGACGAAAGCTTCCTACTGGTCCGGGCCCTGCCCCATATGAGGCATTAGTCAACTCACATCAGGACAGGTTTATGTCCAATGTCAGGCTTTTGCACTTCACATATGCTTTCATCCCGAGGGCTAGAGCTCCTCCTGTGAGTTGTTTTGCCATTTTTACTTGTTTATAGTGGCATCAGTTGTCTTGACTTCTTTGACTAGATTGTGTGCTCTGTCATTTCACAACTTTTTTACATTTTCTTTTTCCTTTTTTTGGCAGATTACTGCTCTGTGCTCTGACAGAAACTTCGCGTATCAGATGGTTGAAGAACTGCATAATCCTTGGGTTAAAAGGCTTCTTGTTGGGTTTGCTCGTACATCTGAGTTCAATGGGCCAAGAAGGCCTAATGGGACTCATCAATTAATAGAGGAGATAGACAAAGAGCTTCCTGTTTCCCAGCCCATTCTTCAGCTCACACATAAGATTTTTGGTTCTTCTCCACCCATTCAAAGCTTTGACCCAGCAAAAATGCTTACGGTGCTCACATAAAACCTGAGTTGGTTTTACCTTGTTATTCATTTTGTGTTTCTAGGCGGATTATTGCAGTAAAAATCAAGTAATTTAATATATGTTGCAATTTGACATAAATATTATATTTTGTAGGATTCTGGTAAGCTTCAAACACTGGATATATTACTGAAGCGCCTTCGTGTTGAAAATCATCGTGTACTTTTGTTTGCACAAATGACAAAGATGCTGAATATTCTTGAGGTACTTTACGGACTTCTATTGGAACAATTGGCACATGTTATTAGTTGCATCTGTTAGGTACCTATATTTTGATGGAAATTCTGATGCAAATATCCAGACATATGACAGGGAATAGATGATATGCAGACATCCATCTTGTATTACTGTATTTAGTAAATTTAACTAATAGTTCACTCTTATTGACATGTAAAATGACCGAGTCATGTGCACATAAAACTAGAGGCATTAAGTCACATGGAAAAGATAGTCTTCAATTTTTGAAGTGTATATGGAGGTATTCAGTGACTTGTTAGTTCACAAAGCCCTGGGTCTGGATGGCCTTCTGTTGCCATTCTATCAGAGCTTTTAGAATAAGTTAAAAATCATGTTGGTGTTGTCATTAATGAGTTCTATGCATATTTGGTTTCTTAATGGGTTACACAAAATTGCACCATGATCTTTCCTGCTCAGCTTTGCTAAGGCGATTGACTGGGTGATCGGTAGGTAGATCTAGGAGGATTGTCTCGTTGCACATGATTGCATTCATTCTATTGGACTTGCCTCTTCCAATCATTGATGTTAATGATTGAAAGAGGAAAAACTAAGTCCTAATCAAGGATACAAGTCAAAGAGGAAAACTGAAAGAATCAAGGAGAAAGAAGATACATCAAGGATGCGTCAAGGGAATGGCATGAGAACAAATCCTACATTTCTACCTATAAATTGGAGAAATTGCACCCTACGAGCTCCTCCATTTTCCAACGCCCGCTTTTATGTATAGCTGAAACAGCACTGCCTCTCCAATCCCATGCAAGGTGGGGGAGGTGTTGGCAGTTCCCACTATAGACAAGGGGGAGAGGAATTGGAGGAGTACGCGGGCTATAATCTTCATGCTTCATCACTACAACTCGTCAAAAGGTAAAAGTGTAGAGTTTCTCCTCGCAATTCCTTGACTAAATCTTGTCATATCTCCTATCTCTTATTTCTCATCTCATCATTTCCTTGACTCACCCTTGTCGTATGTCCTGTCTCTTGTTTTCCCTCTCTTTCACCTCCTTAACTCATGTCCTTCATTGGGACTTTCTTTCTTTCACAAAGACATTCAATGTCCTCAAATGCATGATGCACTTTAGATATCAATAAAAGGGCAAGAGACTGAAAAGAGAGTGAAAGAGGGTGAGAAAAGCAGAATGAGAGGAGAGTGACATGGGGTGGGTGGGACCAAATGTGGGCCAGTTATAGCCTCAATGTCCATCCTAACCATTGCTAGACATTTTACAATGGCTAGCATCATGTCCCTAAAGGGTAGAATACTAACTGTTGCGGCCCAGTGGCCAATCCTTCGTTGGATGGACTGATCTGGGCCGATCCTCCTCATTTGGGTACATAATAGGGGAGTGAGTGAACAAGATTTAATTGGGTGGGCCTAAATCAGATCAGATTGGCCAGTCCAGCCCGATCTGATCCCTGAATCCTTGCCTGGTACTCGGATCAGCTGGGTAAGGAAGTCCACTTCAGCATTGTTGGCAAACATCGATGGCATGGGCATTGGTATTTGGTTCACACATTCTTCTGCTTTTTAAAGCAGCAGGGTATGAAAGAGACTAAAACCCATCTTTCGTGCATAGAGATTGGACCAGATTGGCCAATTCTGAGTCTGATCAGCTCAGGTTGGTTGAGTTTGTCCTGATGTTGTCCCAATCTTGGCTGATTTTGGGGCGATTCTCTTTTTCTCCCCATTTTTTGCCATGTGATCATTGAAAGGGTACCCCCATTTTCTTTCCCTTTTAAAAATCCTTGATAGTGGGCAAGGTACTTAACCACTTTACGTGTTACCCATTGCCAATACCAGACAAATGACTGGAATGAGCCATGGTGAACTATCCATGTAAATGCATGATCATGATTCCATGACTAGGATATAAATTACTTAGCCAGAAGAAGTTTGGTTTGGGGGGGGGGGAGGAGCATGGGGGGGGGGGTAGTAGTTTGGCTTCATTCACGTGGCTGGAGGATCTTTCACTGTGAGTATTTTTGCAGTGCTTCTTAAGAGGGGTGAATGGATATGGGGAGATGACCATCTGTCATTGATTTTTGGCAGTCAAGCTGCTCTTGATCAGGGAAGGGATTGAAGGGTAAAGAGATAAGGTTTCTGCCAACGATGGAACATCCTGGTAGGAATTTTTTCCTCATAAACACATTGAGTGATTGTTGCACCCGAAAATTATCTTGAATTAAATCAATGAATTGTTGCTATGCAACGTTCGACGAGAAGCACGACGTATCGTCGACACCGTCGGACTACGGAGTATCTCCGTAATTCAAGGTCTCTCGACTAGACAATATTATGGTTGACGTCACAGCAAGAAGATTGGTGAGGAAGATTCATGCGTATACCGATCAGGGTAGCCGAGCAAGTGTATCACACGGCACAGACGGGCGCAAAGGTTCCTCCCTATGCGGCGACGAACGACCAGACAAACAAACAATGCTCCCTCTGCGGACGCGATGCTGCCACGCGGCGAAGGAGCGATCTCCCCGAGATATATAGCTCCACCACGGCTCTTCTCCAACCCGGGACGACGAAAACGGAGCGAAACGGCGCGAAGAGGAGCCAAGAAGCACGCCCGGGGGTCAAACGACCCCTCCCGGGTCAAAAGGGAGGCCGCGGCCCCGCTGGGACCCAGCGGGGTCGCGCGACCCCACTGGTCCACCCGCGGGGTCGCGCGACCCCGCCAGGTGGCCCCGCGGGATCACGCGACCCCGCCGGGTCGCGCCCATCTCGGGGTCGCGCGACCCTGCCTGGGTCCGCCCCCCTCCGGGGTCCGGGCTTTCCAAAAAAAAAGATTAAAAAATAAAGATTTTTAACCCCCTCAGAGGGGTCATTTGGCCTTTTTTGGTGGCCAGAGGGGTCAAAATGGTTTTTTGCCACCCCACCTTGACAGAATCGGGGCAAATTTGTTCGTTTGACCCCTCTGGGCCTCCCGCCTTCTATAAATAGACCCTAAGGGTCCAAGAGAAAAAAAGAGGGAGGGGACAAGGAGAAAACCTACGTACGAAGCACTTCTCGCACTCGGAGCATCCAGCGTTTGGAGTTTGTTCGTTTGTTTCGACCCGTGTGGGGTAAGTCCCCGGGTCTTGTATTTATTCCCCTACGGGGTATATTTACATTTACGCCTCTCAGCGGGCCATGTTTGTAATTATGCCCCTCAGCGGGCCATTGTAAGTCTTTACGTCCCGGGACGACTAAGTCAGGTGGTTCTGTCCTTACGTTGGTGGAATTACAAAAACGTCCTCCCCGGGACCGTAAAAGACCAAAGTCTTGTAATTTGCAGTTATACCCTGTAATCTTTTATAATTAGGACCGTCCCTGTCTCCCGCTCTAACGCGGACTTTTGTATAGTCGACAACTCGTCGACAACCCTTGTACTCGTTCGGACTATAAAAGTACTCAACATGTTCTATGTATGTCCTCGGGTGGGAAAATTATAAGAAAATCCCCGACTTTTGAAAATTGCATATATTCCCCTCCTTCGGCCAAATTGACAGATGTGTGCCTTCTATGAAGTCTCTTGTCACTCCTTCGGTCCGGAAGTGTTGTCAGCTCAGTCCAGCACTCGGTTATCATCTCAAACCTAGGTCTAGGGTCTGGTAAAATTACCGAACTACCCTTTTGACCCAAAAATGACCTCAGAGTCCTTAAAACCATCCAGAAATGGCCTCAATGCCTTGGGAAGTCAGGAATCCAGTCCTACTTCCATTCCAGCCCAGAAATTTCAGCAATACCCCTGGCCTGGGAAGATTACCAAAATACCTTTGGAGTCCAGGAAATCTTCCTCTACTTCAAACATGTCTACGGCTTCCGCATATTTGCGTTGCTATTCTTAAATCTTAGGGTTTGGCTCAGACCTAGCCGTAACTCAATTATTTCTGTTGGTCGGTGGTGGGTGAGTGAACATTGTGAGCCCTCCAAGAGAGTTTGCCCTCAACATCAGAACCCCTGTAGAAGCCTTTTGGGACCTTTTGACAGTTAAACAAAGGTGTTCGGACGTTAGGCCGATGTAAATAAACACTGACTCCGGTCAGTGGGGAAAGGTCCAACACTCGAACCCAAATCGTCTGATACGATGCGCACACACGGAATCACCCTCTACTCAGATAGGGGGGATGTTTCTTTTCAAAAAGAACGAAAGTATACATTTTATCTACGATAAAAGTCGATTAGATTTTTTCCGTGTCTCACAGACTGGCACGCCCGGTGGGACTTTTCCCGCCTTTCATCTTTCTGTCAAAGAAAGTCCTCTAAACCTTCTTCAAGGTTCTGATTGCCCCTCTTCCTCTTACAGGACGGGAGAGGAGGGCACATCTCTCCTATTCATTTGAGAGTTTTTGTGCATCTGCACGCCACTCCGTTCGTGCTACGCACCACCACTACCACCAACACCAGCAACAGCGATGGCTGCCGTTACCTACGGCCCCGAGATCGTCGCCAATCACTGCCAGGCTCGGATTCCTGGCGACCCCACTGGTCTTCGGCGACTTCCCACCTGTCGTCGGACTCGCCCTTCTTCTTGGGCGTGGTACCGGTGGCTGAAGCCAGTTCAGCCATGCCTGTAACAACTGTCGGGGGCGTCATGCCCTCGGCCCCATCAACTGACGGGTCCTGCCAGGTCAAGAAGCAGTCACTGAGGGTGTCAGGCCTCTACTGCAGCGACTGGCCGGGGTTCATTCGGTCAAGAAGACTACTGGGGTGTCAGGCCCTCGGCTCCATTAACTGGCCGGGTTTGCTCGGCCAAGAAGACTTCTGAGGGCGTCAGGCCTTCTGCTTCAGCTGATCGGGTCCGCCCGGTCAACAAGACAACTGTCTGGGGCGTCAGGCCCTCGGCCCCATCAGCTGGCTGGTTCAGTCCGGTCCACAAGCCAACTATTGAGGGCGGCAAGCCCTCCGCAACAGCCGGCCGGGTTCGCCCTGTCAACAAGCCAGCCGTCGGGGGTGCCCGGCCCTCGGCTTCAACAATTGGTCGAGTCCGTTCAGCCAACAAGTCAGCTTCTGAGAGTGTCAGACCCCCTGTTCCATCAACTGGCCGGGTCCCTCTGGTCAATTCTTCGACTGTTAAGGGTGTCAAGCCCTTCATCCCGACAACCAGTCGAGTCAGCTCGACTGCCATGTCAACGGCCGAAGGTGTCAGGCTTTCTGCCCTAGCTGTTGGCCGAGTCTTCTCGGTCAATCAAATCACTACTGGCGCTGCTCCTGCTCAACGAGGGCAACGCCGTCGCCGTAACGGTCTCAACTCCAATGCGACCACCCTCAGAGGTGCCGCCCCTGCTCAACGGGGGCAACGCCGTCGCCGCCAAGATGACACTGTCCCTATGGCGGGCGTTACCAGCACCGCTCCTGCTCGACGGGGGCGAAGTCGTAGCCGCAAGGGTACAAAACCCGAAGCGGCCGTCTCTCGCTCCGGCAAGACTGTAATTGTCGGAGACATCCGCATCCGGCTCGATGGAGGCGAGCCAATCGTGCCACGGGATCGTCATGTCCCGACCATTCCTACCTCCAACCGCTTCGAGCTCCTTCGGCAAGTTCAGGAGGACGGAGTGAAGAAGAAGAAGCCTGCCGTACCGGCGGCAACCCAGGGCCCTCTGCAACGGCCCAAGCCACGAGCTGCCCGGTCAAGGACAGGGGGCAACAAAGTGGAGGAGCGTCAGCTCCATCTGAAAAAGATCTGGGTCACCAAGGAGGAGGCCCGAATCATAAGGCGCCCGAGGGCGGAGGAGCCCTTCCACATGTCGGAGCTTCGGCGAATGCGGAGTCCGCCAAGCACTGAGGCCTCGACGTCTGCGGGATTTACATCTCAACCCCTACGGGGGCAAAAGCGCCGAGGAGCCGACAAGAAGGTGCGGTCGACCTCCCCGTGGGCTAGTTCCACGCACACGGAGGAGGATCGCTCCCCTCAAGCATCTACATCCCGAGTGTCTGTCTTCGACAGACTTGGGAGGCCGCCCAAGCCGGAGCGACAACCGCCCAAGAAAAAGCGGGTGGTCCAGGTGACCGATGACACCGTCAAAGTGTTCACCTGTTACGCCACCTCCGGCGAAAAACAGCCCGAAGGCACCTCGGGGGAACTCAATCAGCCTCTTCAATACTCGAGGAGGTCAAGGTCCGGGTCCCGGGGCCTGGCACAAACACAACAAGCGCCGGCCGCCGGTACATCTCAGCCCGAGCCGGCACGGCAAGAAGAGCGCCAGGAAGACGTCCACAGTGTTGATGAGGACAGTCACTCCCGGCACGAAGAAGAGCAGGGGGAAGAGCCACGGGCCCCCACATTGGAAGAGCTTCGACGGGAGAACCTAGAGCTCAAGAACCTGCTACAGTCGCTCTTGCGCGAAAAGGAGGTTCATGCCCCACCTCAGACGGCACCGGCTGGAACGGATCAGCAGCCTTCTCCCATTCCAGCAGCAGCCAATGCCTCTGTCACCGCTGCAAGACTCCCACTGGCAGTGGACTTCGAAGTCCCGCCGCATGAAGTCAATGCGCGGTCATCTGTTACTCCTGCTGCAGAAAGCCTCATGGCGCAGAAGCAAATGATTGAACGCATTGTAGAGGCGAAGTTTGATCAACATGGGGAGGGAGTGGCCACCGTTGATTTGTACAGCGTGCCTTATCCCCTCCATCATCAATTTAAGAAGCTTCCGCCTGATTGCCCTAAAGCCCCGAAGCTCCAGAAGTTCAACGGGCAGGGCTCTCCGCATGAACACCTAGCCTATTACATGACGGCCATGGGTGAATTAGCCCTGGAAGAGGCATATTTGCTGCGGTATTTCGCCACGTCTTTGACTGGCACCGCCTTCCAGTGGTATTCAAGGTTAAAGCCCAACTCAGTATCTGATTGGGCTGATATGCAGAAGAAGTTTGTCGACCGCTTCCAAATGGTCGAACGCAAAGTCTCCCTAGCAGAGCTTTGTTCCCTTCGACAGAAAAAGGGTGAAACATCATTGGACTTCATCAAGCGATGGAGGGACGTCAGCATGCGCTGCGATAACCCTCCGACGCCTGAAGATGCAATCACCATCTGCCGCAGGGGTCTCTCGGCAGAAGTCAGTGAAAAGCTTCTGGGCTCCAATATCAGAAGCTTTGACCAGTTGAATACAGTGGTGGCGGAGATTGAGATGTTCTTTGCTGACCACCCTACACAAGCTTCTGCCAAAGGCAAATCCTCCAAAGACCGTCTGACTAGCGGTAAGGAGGTGAATGCCGTCGACTTCTCCCCGACGAATGGAGATAAAGGGGAAGGAAAGTCTAAAGGCAATGGCAAGAAGCCTGATGCCAAGGCAAGTGCGTCTCGGTTGGCGGAGAACATGAAGACGCCGTATTCCTTCAGGAAAGAGCATACTAAAATGCTCTTTGATCTATGCATGAAAGAGCAGCTCATCACCCTGCCAGATCCGCGGAAGCCCGCGGAGGTGGATAAGACAGATGATCCTACCTATTGTGTGTATCACCGAAGGTTGGGTCACACCATCGGCGACTGCTATATTTTCAAGAATATAGCGGAAGAGCTCATTCAAAAGGGCTTGGTAAATATACTGGGCCATGCAGTCGACCGACGTCAACCTCATGCCTGGAGCCGATCGAATCGGTCGGCTAATGTGGTTCATATGGTGGCGATGGTCTCGAGCTCTAACGCCTCCGAGGCCGGGCCTTCAAATCAACAGTCCCACACTGGCCCGGGGGCAGCTCCTTCCTCATTCCCTGAATGTCTAGCACTGCGGAGAACCATTCGGAAAATCCGAGGGGAAATCCGGCAATTGCAACTGGAACAAAGGCGCTTGCTGCAGTTCCTAGAGAGCATTGATCAGCAGTTGTCCACCTTCCCTTTTGGCCCATTTGCCAGGGGGTTAGCTCCAGCCCACATACGGGAGGCAGGTGTATCACCTACCGGCCGGGCTCCGCTCAGGGGCTGGCTTTCTGAAGAGTCCTCAGATTCATCCAAAGACGAGGAGGACTCGCTGGAAGGCGAGGAGGCTCCACTTCAAGTCGAGCTCCCAGAGAAATTATACTCATTCCCTTGCGAGAAGACTCCAAACATCTTCTTCGCATGCCAGCGGGCTGGACTCATAAGCCCATCACCCATGGAGCAAACACCAGGTGCTGCTTTTCATCAGGGCTATTGCCCCTACCATGAAGTTGTTGGCCATATAATCCACAACTGTGAACCGTTCAAGGACCTCGCTGAGGATTTGATCAGGCGAGGGAAGGTCAACATGGGTGAATTCCTGGTCGATCCACCGCAGCCGCATGCACGGGAGAGCCTTCACTTCTCTGTCAACGTCATACATGCCTCAGCAGCCTTCCAGTTCCCGAGCCGCAGGAGGAGGGAGTCAGTTCCCAGGGAGCCAGTTCCCAGCCTCCCAAATCCACACTATGGTATCCAGGGTGGCGACCTTCTCATCAGTGTTCTTTTCCTAAGAAGACACTGAGAAGATTTTTGACAAACTTCTGGAGGATGGCTGGGTGCTAACACATGACCCGCCGCCTTATTACAATAAGACGGCCAAGAGTCACCCCCGCTATTGCAAGTATCATGCAAGGGTGTTTCACCCCACTCGGCAATGTCCAGAGGTTCAGGACTTCATTAAAGCCCTCATCCAAAGAGGGGTTGTCGATACTCAGGGGAACTCCATGACAAGGTTGCGTCTTGCAGAGGCCGCCAGGGAGACTCTCCAGCAGGCTCGGCGAGAAACTAAAGCTTTCTCCCGATTAGCCCGACCAAGTGAGCCTACGGAAAATGATGAATTTCCATTACTCACTAAAGGCAAGGCCACCTATAAAGGGCCTAAGGTCCAGAACCCAGGATGCCAAGCCGTGGGAGAGAGTCCCAGGGTCTGTCCCAGGTCGAGTCAGCTTGGCATCGTCATAAGAGAGAACTCTCGGCCAGACAACAAAGGCAAGGCCAAGGCGTCAGAGCCTTCAGCCAAAGTTCCTGCCAAGTCAGCAAGGCCATCAGTCGTGGAGAGGACTCAACCTCTTGAGCCCGCGAAGGCCCCAGTGAAAGCTTCTGTCAAGCTGGCGCAACCGCCAATTGTGAAAGGCCTCAGCAGCTCAAGCAAGCCAAGCACCAGCCCAAGCAAAGTCGGTGGAACTACAAAGCCCCCAGGGGCCCCACTGTGGACTGGCAGAGTTCCAGGAGTTACCTCCTGAAATAATCGCTCAGGCAATCAATGCCACCTTCCAAGCTCAGCCAGAGGAAGTTAATTGGATCAAGATTGCCCCCAGAAAAAGTCGTGGCATTAAGGTTCCTAAGGAGCCAGCCCGGGGTAAGAAGCAAAATTCTGGGGGCAAGCGAGTCCCACTGCCGAAGCAAACTCCTCTCTCTTCTCAAGAGGCAGCACGCCAAAAGAAGCAAGAGAAGAACCGTAGGAAGAATTTGAAGAGGAGATTGAAGAAGCAAGCCGAGCAAGCAGCTGCTATGGAGGCTCCTAAGGAGCTAACTCCTCTACAAAGACTTCAAAAGCTCATAGATGAGCTGGAGGAGTACACTCCCCCTCATCCCACCAGGGTCGTCACTCTAGACGAATATATTCCCTGGGACAAGCTTGGGCGCAAAGCCCGTCTTCTGCAATGGCTCCGAGAAATGGTTCACCGTCTTGAAGAAGGTGAAGACTTTCCAATCCCAGAGGAGCTCTCATTATTCTATAAAGATGAGGAGCTCACTGTCGAGATGCTCGAGGAAATGCTGCAAGAGCTCTCCTGCAACATGGTGGCGATCCCCGCCCTGACAACATTTACTGTCCCACGGCTGATAGCACTGGAGGCAAGGCTCCTATGGCGACATATCAGCGTCGCTTGGCAAGAAATGACCGAGGACGTGGCCAAGGTCGTGGCCGAGGACGTGGACGGAAAGGTCCCCCGACTCTTGATCGGGTCATAATATTCAGAGGGGAGAAGCCGAGTCCTGTCCCAGAAACCCAAGTTCGGGGAATCCCTTTCATCCTCAGCCCCTCAGAGGGTTCAGGCTCCATTTCAACAGCTAAGTCGGGTGGCGTCCCTTTCACAATCACATCCTCCGATGAAGAAGAGGAGCCAGCCAAATCGCCAAAATGCGAAAAGGCGTCAGAGCAGGCCGGCCCCTCCAACGGGGACGAGCCCGCAGGCCCAGCAGATCCTTCTAATGAAGACCAGCCTGAGGAACTTTTGCCACCTCCGGAGGAATCCTTGGCACCGCTATTCCAAGAAAATGCAGAGGGTCAGGATGGGGAGGAGCGCCCTTCTAAGCGGGAGAAACCTCGCCAGGCACCAAAGACCCTGGCGGAGATCATCCCGCCATTTGACAAGACCCGTGCTCGGGCGGACCGCAAAATCATTCATCATATGAAGCGGTTCCCAACAAATGTCACCATCTGGGAGGCCATCGCCTGGAGCAAGGATCTTCGGGAGGCCCTGGTCAAGATACTCCAAGACCAGAGGCATATGAAGCCCATGTTGCAGAGTTGCAGGCCCAGGCGTATGAAGCACTCACAGCCAACATCTCCTTCACGGACAAAGACATGTTGCTGTCCTCTCCGTGCCATAATCGCCCTTATATATGAGGGGGACGATCAATGGGCATGACGTGAATCGCATCCTGGTTGACGCCGGAGCAGCCGTCAACATCATGCCTTTGAAGACTTTCAAGTCTCTATACTTGGCACCTTATTTGCAAAAGGTGACTGATGTCAAGATCTCGGGATTCAATCAGGGTTCCGAGGAAGCGCTTGGTCGGGTTGTAGTCAAGCTAGCTTTGGGCGATTTTGTCACCCAAGCGACATTTTATATCATCAACTCCGACACATCTTACAAGATGCTGCTTGGAAGACCCTGGCTTCATGAGAACTGGGTTGTTCCTTCAACTCTGCATCAGTGCATTAAATATGCCAAGGAAGGGGAGCAACATACGGTCTTCGCAGACCAGGCCCCGTTCCACCCCAATGAGTGCCATCTGGCCGATGCTTCACTATATTTTGGGAAGCCCACTTTAACAATCCCCGAGTCTTTAAAAGACAAAGGGAAGCAAAAGGTGGACCACGAAGTCGAGGAAGGGCAGCTCTTCACTGTTAACCAAGACATGGTAAAGCTGCACAGGCTGAGCCTCAGTGCCGCCTCCAAGCCAACTCAACCAGAGAGGCGAAGTGTTGACTTTGAAGCCAACCTCATCAGCCGGGTCATTGACGGGAGTATCTCCTTACCGCCTAAGTGCCTTCAACTCTCGTCCCAATGGGAAGAACATGAAGTGGAACAGTTGAAGACCTTTACAGTCTCCTATCAACGGAGAAGGAGACGCAACAAAGGCAAGAGGGACAAGCCGATCATCTTTTACAAAGGTGATTTAGTCCCACCGTGCCCTCCTGAAGATAATTTCGGCTGGGATACTCCCGCCGATGTGGTGCCAGAGCCAGTCCAGGAGATGGACGATATGCCGAAATACATCAGGGAAATGTGCAAAAAGCAGCACATCCCGCAAACTCTGGACCCTGCACGAGCGGCGTATTTCCATCAACTGTGGAACCCTCCGCAGGTCCGTGGGCAACCTCCCTTCTCCCGCAAAGATACAAGGGGCCTTGGCTATGACCAGGAGACGGACTTCGAGGTCCACTTTGCAGTCAACACCATAGGACTGCTACCTCTCCATCACGGGCAAGCAGAAGCTGAGCCTAAGATTGATGACTCTGTAAGGGCATCCGGTGATGTGTCTGCCACACCATCACCTTCATTAGGAGTCAACAGCGACCACCCCTCAGAGGAAGGAGCAGCTCAGCCTGCTAACCATCGGCGAGACAAAGCAAGCTCTTCGGCTTCAAGCCACGAGCAAGAGTGCTTCGAAGAATTTGATGTCTATGAAGCCAACACTGATGATGAGGGAGACTTCGTCGACCTCCAACCAGCTCCACCGGAGCTTGAAGACGGTGGTCAGGCAACTGTGGACGAGTTGATTGAAATCAATCTTGGAAGCAAAAATGACCATTGTCCCACCTTCATAAGTGCCCTCCTCAGTGGGAAAGAAAGGCAGTCGTATCGACATCTTTTAGAAGAGTTCAGGGATTGTTTCGCCTGGACTTACAAAGAAATGCCCGGGCTCGACCCTTCTGTGGCTGAACATGAGCTGGCAATACTTTCAACAGTCAAGCCAGTCAAGCAAGCTCAAAGGCGTATGCGCCACGAGCTGGAGCTGAAGGTCAATGCTGAGGTTGACAAAATGCTCAATGTGGACTTCATAGAGCCTTGCATGTATCCTGTGTGGCTCGCCAATATAGTCCCTGTCAAGAAGAAGAACGGCCAAGTCCGAGTCTGCATCGACTTCAGGGATTTGAACAAAGCATGCCCAAAGGACGACTTCCCTGTCCCAATCACTGAGACAATGGTTGATATGACCACTGGTCACGAAGCTGTCTTTTATGGACGGGTCGTCGGGCTATAATCAAATCCGCATGGCCGTCAAAGACAAAGACCATACGGCTTTCCGGTCTCCTAAGGGGATCTTTAACTACAAAAGGATGCCGTTCGGTCTGAAGAATGCCGGCGCAACCTACCAAAGGGCAATGACCAAGATCTTCGACGAGATGCTACATGACCTTGTCGAATGCTATGTCGATGATCTGGTCGTCAAGACAAAGAAGCGGGAGGATCACTTAGCTGACCTGCGTCGAGTCTTTGAAAGGCTTCGACAATTTCAACTCAAGATGAACCCGATGAAGTGCGCCTTCGGCGTCTCCAGCGGCAAGTTCCTTGGCTTCATTGTCAGGTACCGAGGTATAGAAATCGATCCTGACAAAATCAAGGCCATAAGAGGACTGCCCCCGCCCAAGAACTTGACAGAGCTCAGATCTCTTCAAGGAAGACTCGCCTATATTAGGCGGTTTATTTCTAACCTCTCTGGAAGATGCCTACCTTTCGGCAAATTGATGAAGAAAGGAGCACCCTTCATATGGGACGAAGACTGTCAGAAGGCCTTCGAGCAAATCAAGGAGTATCTGCTGACTCCTCCTGTCTTAGGGGCACCTGTCAGAGGGAAGCCCCTTATCTTATATATTGCTGCCATGGAGGCCTCTTTGGGGGCTCTACTAGCCCAGATCAATGACGAGGGCAAGGAGCAGCCGCTGTACTACCTCAGCCGAAAGCTGATTGGGCCTGAGCACCGGTACGCCCCTATGGAAAAGGTGTGCCTAGCTCTGGTATTTGCTGTCAAGAAGCTGAGACACTACCTTCTAGCCCACCGGGTGGAGCTGATCTCAAAATGTGACCCACTCAAGTTTCTGCTCAGCCAGCCTGTCCTCTCTGGTAGACTCGGCAAATGGGCACTTATCCTCATGGAGTTTGACATCACCTTCGTCCCACGCAAGGCGATCAAGGGACAAGGATGGCGGAGTTCTTAGCAGCGCACCCTGTGCCGGAAGATTCGCCACTCAACTTCGAGCTGCCCGATGAAGAGGTGTTGGTGCCTTCTCAAGCCATTGGGGAGCATTCTGAAAAAGTCCCACCACAGATGGAGCCAGGCGTCCTCACCCTTGATCTCCCACATTGGGAGTTATATTTTGATGGTGCCTCTCGGACAATCAAAAGGGCCGGCTGCCTCACAGACTATGTCTCAGGCGCGGGGTAGTCTTTGTATCTCCACAAGGCGGCATCCTCCACAACTCTTGCGCTCTCATGAAGTCGCTGACTAATAATGAGGCGGAGTATGAAGCGCTAATCATTGGGCTTCAACTGGCACTGGAGATGGACATCAAGTGCATCAAAGTGTACGGGGATTCTCAGCTCGTCATCCGACAAGTACTGGGCGTCTATGATGTCCGGAAGAAGGAGCTCGTCCCCTATCATGCAGCCGTCATGAGGCTCAAGGAAAAATTTTACCTATTTGAAATAGGCCATGTCCCCAGAGGCAGCAACTCCCAGGCTGATGCTCTTGCAAAGTTGGCAGCAGCCCTAAAACTCCCGCCTGAGGGAGAATTAATATTACAGTCAGACACCGAAGGCTCATGCCAAGTGTGCTCGACGAAGAATCCGGCCTCACTGTTTATGAGGTCGACAACATTCAAGAGGAGAATGCTCCCGAAGAAGAAGATTGGCGCGAGCCAATTATAAAATAAAGAACGGCTGGCTCCCTCCTGATCGGGCTCAGAGGGTGCAACTGCTACGCAGGGCGACATCCTACCAGCTGATTGACGGTCTGCTCTTTAGGCTCGTCCATGAAAAGACCGATCGGTCCTCCTGCGGTGCCTTTCGTCCAAGGAAGCGAAGACCGTCATGCACGAGGTCCACTCCGGATTGTGTGGAGCTCACCAGGCAGGAGCTAAGATGAAAAATAGCATCAAGCTCAAAGGGTTCTACTGGCCCACCATGTACGAAGATTGCAATCAATATGCTCGTACATGTCATCAATGCCAAGCATTCGGCCCAGTCCCTCGGCGGCCACCTAACCCGCTCCATCCAACAGCGCCTACTTGGCCATTTGCAGAGTGGGGTATGGATATTGTGGGACCATTCCCACCATCGTCCCAGGGGCACAAGTTCATACTTGCTGCCACCGATTACTTCTCCAGATGGGCGGAAGCCGTTCCACTACGGGAAGTTACAGGGGAGATAGTTGCTCGTTTTGTGCGGCACTATATCATATACAGATTCGGCACCCCCAGTCGGATTATATCCGATAATGGCACGCCGTTCAAGAACAAGACTGTTTATGCTCTGGCGGCCAAGTTCCATATTGACTGGAGAGCGTCGTCGGTCTACAATCCCCAGGCCAATGGGTTAGCCGAGGCCTTCAACAAAACCCTCTGCAAGCTGCTGTCCAAGATAGTAGGTGGCCGTAAACGGGATTGGGGCGAGAAGGTCCACGAAGCCCTATGGGCCTATCGGACTATTTACAAAACCCCCACGGGTTGTTCCCCATTCTCTCTGGTCTACGGAGCTGAAGCAGTGATCCCTGTGGAGATCGAGCTAGCATCTTACCGCGTTGCTGTGCACGCCGGATTGCCAGGCCAAGACCAATCTGAAATTGAAAGAAGGCTCGAGGAATTGTCCAACCTTGAAGGTCAAAGACTCAAAGCCTACAAGCACTTACAAGTGTATCAAGCCCGCATGACACGTGCCTATGATAAGCTGGTCAAGCAACGGGCGTTCAAGAAAGGCGACCTTGTCATGGTCAAAGAAAAGGAGGTTCTCGCGGGAAGATCCAGCGGCAAACTCCAGCCTAATTGGCGTGGGCCTTACGTCATCCAGAAGGTCTACGAAGGAGGGGCCTATACGGTCCTTGACCACAGGGGGGACAATCCCTTCCCTCCTCTCAACGGCAAGCATATGAAGCTCTACCATGCGCCACCGCAAGAGTTTCTACAGCAGTCCTCACAGGACAGTACCTCTCCTCAGTGAAGGTTCAAAAAAAAGAAAAAAAGAAAGGGGTTAAAAATACTGATACCCCGGCGGACTCAGTCAGCCTTCAACGGTTGGCTGAGGGTAAAAAGGCCACAGACTCGGTCGAGGTGAAAACCCGAAAGGGCGCCTCCGGAAAAAATGGGCAACCCCTCGGTGTGAAAACCCGAAAGGGCGCACCGGAAAAAGCTAAAGGGGCCAGCCTCGGCGAAAACCCGAAAGGGCGGTGAGGTTGGTAATGTGAAAAAAAAATCCTCTCTCTGCTATTCTAAGGGTGGCTCTAAGTCAATGACTCCACCCCATCATGACCAAAACATCATATTGATGCCATGGCTACGCCTTACATGTCATCCTATGACACCTAGTCCCACCGACATTCTGAGGTTGCCATACTCTGTCCCATCGGGCTCGGTCTATGTATGCCCCTCTCGGGGTACCGACCCATTTCCGCCTATCGGCTTCCGGGTTTAGCGTACGTCTCTTCTGAGCAGTTGAACCCACTTACTCTTTTGTCCCACTGGGATTGGCCTCAGTATGCTCTCTCGGGCTGGGCTGCCAACTCATCATGCCTTTCGGCTCATCTAACCTTCTTGGGATTGGTCTCAGTATGCCCTCTCAGGCTGCCAACCCATCATGCCTTTCGGCTCGTTTTTCCCTCTTGGGATTGGTCTCAGTATGCCCTCTCGGGCTGCCAACCCATCATGCCTTTTGGCTCACTTTTCCTTCTGGGATTGGTCTCAATATGCCCTCTCGGGCTGCCAACCCACCATGCCTTCGGCTCACCTTTCCTTTTGGAATTGGCCTCAGTATGCTCTCTCGGGCTACCAATCCATCACATCTTCTGGCACATGTCCCACCGGGTCTGGCCTCAGCATGTCCTCTCGGGCTGCCAACCCACCTCTTTGCCTATCGGCTTTCGTGTTTGACTTTCACGTCCCACTAGGGCGGTCAAACCTATCTTTGTCCCATCGGAATGGCCTCAGTATGCTCTCTCGGGCTGCCAACCCATCTCGCCTATCGGCTCTCGGATTTGACTCGTACGTCCCACTAGGGCTATCAAATCCACCCTTTTTCTTCCTTTGGGTCTGGCCTCTGCATGCCCCTTTCGGGCTGTCGACCCATCTCGCCTCTTAGCCTTAGACTTGACTCATATATCCCACCGGGATCGTCAAGTTTACTCCTTTGTCCCCACAGGCTTGGCCTCTGCATGCCCTCGTCAGGCTGTCAACCCTATTTGCCCATCGGCTCACGGATTTGACTTATACGTCCCACTCGGGCTGTCGAATCCCTTCCTGTCATCGTTGTGGGTTTGGCCTATGTATGCTCTTTCGGGCTGTCAACCCATCCCGCCTATCGGCCTCCAGGTTTAACCCGCATGTCCCTTTCGGACTGTTAAACCTCCTCCTTTGTTGTTCCAACCGGGCTTGGCTCGTGCATGCCCCCTTTCGGGTTGCTAATCGGGTCAACCTTCGGTTTTGGATTTGGCTAATTGCGTCCCACTAGGACGGTCGAATCCACCCATTTTGGGTCTCACCGGGCTTGGCCTCAGTATGCTCTCTCGGGCTGCCAACCCACTACACCTTTTGGTCTCACCGGGTTCGGTCTCAGTATGCCCTCTCAGGCTACCAACCCGTTTTCGCCTTTCGGCTCACAGATTTGATTCATTCGTCCCACCCGGACAATCAAATCTACCCACTTGTCCCACATCTGCGGCACACACTTCCCTACGGGAATGCCACCTTTTCCTCGCCTTTTGGCATTATAGGGTCAAAAAAAAAAAATGGGGTTAAAAATATTGAGACCCCCAGCGGACTTGGTTGTTTCTGTTAGAAGAGCAATCAAGGGCAAAAAGGCTTTAACCCGGTTAAGGTGAAAACCCGAAGGGCGCCTTAGGCAAAAATGGGTATCCCTCAGTGTGAAAACCCGAAAGGGCGCACTGGAAAAAGCTAAAGGGGGCCAGTCCTGGCGAAAACCCGAAAGGGCGGTAGGGCTGGTAAAGTGATAAAAAATATATATGCAAAAAAAAAGAGACATACATGCAAGAGGATGGAAGCAAAAACAGCTATGCTAAGCTCTGTCCTTTATTCACTAATGTCATCAAGGGAGCCCGAGACAAGCCCTCGGGGGTAACTCAAACAAAAATGGGGCGTAAGAGCCCTATGTACAAGGAAGTGCTAGAGCTCGTCAACCACTGCGCTCGTCCCTCGCAACTCTGCAAGGCGAGTCTCCCTCTGGAAGATCTCCTCCCGAAGCTCATCAGATCGGCGACGACAGGTCTCCACCTCCGCCTGGACAACACGATGCTCATCGGCAGCCTCCTGAAGCTCTCTCTGTAGCTCCTCCACTCGGAGAGAGGTCCTCTGGCTACGCCCCTCGACACTCGCAAGGTGGAAGTCAGTCTCCGCCTGGGCCGCTCGAAGTCCACGTAGCTCCTCCTCCTCTCGCTGGATCTGCTGCTGGGTCTTCTGCCTCCGCTCCTGTGCAAGATGGAGGCGGGCAAACTCACTCCACAAGCCTTCTAGCTTCGTGGCCCATGCATCCCGGGGAAGACTCAACCCATGGTAGCTCCTGGTAAATACTGCCAGGTCGGCCCTCAAAGTCTCCACGGTCGGCAGTGGATCAGCCTGGATCAACTGATCAAGACCCTGCAGAAGCTGGTCAGCCATAGCAGCATGCAACGCCGTCCCAAGTGTAGGGGCGTCAGGCCACTCAACTCCAAGAGCTGGGAAGTCTACTGGTACCCCTGGGGCTCCCTCCTCAGAAGCTGCAAAGAAAGAAGGAGGTGGAATGAGTGCTTGTTCATAGCCAAATGGATATGCACGAATCACTATAAAAAGGCACAACACGGTCATATACCTGATGCTGCCGCAGACTCCTGCCCTTTCTCAACAGCTGAGGAAGAATCAGTGACAGAAGCTGAGCCTGGTCCGCCAGGCAGGACGTTTGTGTCCCCACCCTCTGCAGTTAAGCAATAGCATGTAAGTGCTTATCTATAAAGTGGCACGCACAAGATGTCAAAGTTCAGAGGACAGCTATGTACCTGTCTCAATAGCAGCCCCTTCTTCAGCTATGCTGGGAAAGGCAGACTCTGTACCAGGAGCCCTTTGGGAGCAAGATTGCTCGATCTCAGAAGTCAGCCCTGCCTCCTGAACCTCCTCTCGCGAGGAGGCCTCAACCATCGGCTCCGCAGAAAGAGAAGCTACATGGCAAAAACAGGAGAGGGGTCAGTGCCACAAACAGAATGCATATATCATTTGCTGTGTTCGTTGTCAGAAACGAGCAGTACCTGTAGCATGGGTGTCTACTGGTGAGGCACTCTCCCCTGGAGTCTGCAGGCCCTCTGGTGCGCCCTGAGAAGCTTCCCCTGCTGGAGCTATCTCACCAGGGTGGGATGTGCTTTCTTCAATGGCCTGGCCTGACGCTGCCCACATAGCAGATGCATTAATCAGCTTGGCAAAAGCAGATGCAAAATGGTAAAGAGGTCTATCATTAGCCTCTAACATCTCTTACCTGAAAGATCAGCTATGCCGTCCTCAGCTATGCTGTCCTCACCGATGTCAACATCGGAGGAGCTCACTGGCGTAGGATCTCCCGGTGCTGTGGTGTCAACACCTGCCACCTCCATGGCCCTTGTGCCTGTCGAGGCACTGCCGCCCGTCAGAAGGTCCACAAGTGAGCCAGATTCCAAAAGTTGTGAGAACTCCTCCATGGACCGAGCCAAGTCCACTCCTGTGGGACAAGCAATTATATGAGTCAAACAAATCTTTATAAGAATGACTCAATTAAACAGAATGTATGTCGTTGCATTCACCTCCGGTATCTTTTAATTCTCCTTCTTCTCGAGAGTCACTCTCACTGGATGAAGAGCTGGAGGTCGTAGCGCTGGAAGTAGGGTTCGAGCTACCATCAGGGAGAGAGTCTGTGGCCGCAGAACTCCCACTCTTAGTAGTGGATCCACTCCCAGAAGCGGATCCGGCCCCGGAGGAAGAGCCGACATCACCTCCTGCTGACGGGCCAGGTGGAATAACCTCAGGAACCCATGCACAGCCAACAAAACACTAAGGGGTTATTGCTGCTCAAATCTTCATGTATCAATGGAGAAAACAAGGCTGAGCATGCTGCCTGGATCCTGACCTCCTGGGGTCCCCGCTGTAAGAGGCGAGGGAGAGTTAGCCGTCACCGGCATATAATCGTCTGAGGGAGACATCAGCTCTTTGAAGCTGAAGGTAACGTCTGGCACGAACTCATCCAACGGCATGTCATCTCCCGCTGGAGGAGGAGAGAAGCTCATATCAGCCCTAGCTTCCGGGGGAGCTGCATTTAATGAAGCAAGCATGTGTTTATAACACTATATATATGCTCAGAAATGACCAGTATCTGGGAGAGCTACTTACTGGACACAGCCTCAACTGCAGGGGTTTCAACCTCAAGCCGAGGACGGGATGCTGACCTCACATCCCCCTCCTCAGGAACCTCGGTCCGAGGTCTCTTGCGGCAGCAGAATCCCTCCCAATCTCAGCATCAGGAGGATCCCTCAGTGGTACGGCACCGGCTACCATAACAGCCCCACCTGCAAGTGTCAGGGAATATATAAATGCATGTCCCAGAATATAAAGACACATGTGTATATTAAAGTCAGGAAGGACAGGGATTACCTGTAGCCGCTATGGGCTCTATCGGCTTAATACTATCTGCTCCGGCTTCACTCGGAGGGCGCGTGCAACTGCCTTTACAGCATTATAAATGGCAAGTGGAGTCGTCGCCAGCTCGAGGTCAGAAAGGTACTCCAGGGGACCTGCACAGCCCACTGCGTTGATCACATGGGCCCTCCACTCAGCAAAGGTACTGCCTCCCAAGTGCTCCGTCAGGTATCGGCTGGGACAACTGGAACTTTTTCCTCACCCCGCAAGATGCCTGCAAATCCTCCCACCAAGAATAGGCCTTTGAGGGGCCTGAGGCTACGCCTGTGGTGGAGGAAGAAGGGACTCCGAGAGCCGACGTCGTCCTGCTCTTCAAGGGCTTCAAAGCCCCATTATACTGGCTCCTGTCAACAGTGGGTGTCCAGCCTTTTCCTCGCCATCGCTCTTTAATGTCACTCACAATTCAGGCGATCCCCGAAAACTGAGACCTGAGGAAAGCTGGATCGACACACAAAGGAGGCAGATCCTCCCGCTCCAAACGCTGCTCCTCAGCGGTACGAATGGCATCTCGGCGCTCCCGGAAGAGGTTGCTGGCTTTGAACCACCAGCGAGCATAATAAATGTCGAAGTAGCCTCTGCGCTCCTGCTCTGGGACCGGGTACCCCGGCCCTGCCTCGCGGCAAAGGAAGTCCTGCCAAGCTGCCGCAACCAAGTGCATGTCCCTGTGCCTGTATAATCGGAGGGGCAAAGAAAACTCTCCACTGGAGGGGATAGCCTGATCATATCCAAAGTTCCTGACGAACCGATGTGGGTAGTAAGGCTCAAGTATCGCCGTGCTGGAGCGTCGATAGACAAGAACACTGGGCCGGATGCTGACGACCCACTCTGCTAAGCCCTGTGGGGAAGGTAAAGCATGGGTGGAAATCCGGCTGACGACAACGTCTCCCTCCTGCCTGGCAAAAGGGCGGTGAAGGTAGGAGAAGTAGTCAAGGGCTATGCCCTCTCCCCTCTTCACCGGAACAAAAGATAAGGCCCGCCTGGCCCCTACTAACTGTGCAACTGGATCCTGGGATGGCTGCCCGGTAAACCAGAAAATCAATGGTGCCGCTGGATTCTCAACCGGAGTCCTCCTGGACAACTCTGGAAACAGTATCCCTGCCCAAGCACTCAAATAATGAGTGGGCAGCAGCATGCCTTTCTCCCGTGGCGATGAGTGGGAAGACAAAGCCCCAAGCGAATGAAAAATATTCGCCAAGGCCGCTCGTGCGATGGCTAGTCTCTGTCCACAGGCAAGCATACAGGCGGGATAGATCACCTCCACCCGCAGGACTCCCTCCTCTCCATGAGGGACTACAAAGCTGGAAAGCCAGTACGCCAGATAAGCCGCCAGATAAGTAATAGGATGCAGCCCCCGTGAATTCCATCCTTGTGTCGGCGCAGGCAGGTGGCGGGGATGTGGAGGAACGTCCACTCTGACCTCTCGGTACTCATCCCAGGTGGTGCCGGACTGTGCAAACTCCTCATGGAAACAGTAAGGGCCGCTGTAGAAGTGGCTCACCCAGGCATTTAGTGTCACTCGCGGTGTACGTGGGGGCCGATCAGTGCCTACTCGGGCTAAGTCCCTCCAGGTCTTCATCAAGAACCTGAAGCAATAAGGCAGAGTATAGTGCCCTGCCCCGTCAGTGGAGCTGAGGTGCAAGTCATCCGGCGATAGCTCCTCATAAGGCCTCCCGCAGATCGGAAGACCAGAAATCCTCTGGAAAGCCCAGAGGTCCAGTGAAGTCTCCCCGCCAGCTGTGACGAAAGTGTTCCACCGGCGGCTGAACCTCTCTACCAGAGCCTGTAGCAGGCCAGTGTGACAAGGATAGGAGTACAGAGCGGCAGTCACTGCATGACGAATCCCCACCCTATCCAACAAAGACCGGTAAACTAGCAGAATGCCCCAGAGCCACTCTGTCGCGCCCCGGTGATAACTGTGAGAGGGAATGACGGACCACTTCCCATACCAGCTGGGAGTTTTCAAAGCCAAAACCCTCTCCAACATGCAATCATGGATGTACTCCTCCTGTGCAAAGCTAACTCCGGTCGGTGCCAGAAAGAGGCCATCTATAACCTGGTCCACGGCTTTGTGCTGCCCATGCAAATGCCAAGCCGCTGGAGACATCGGTGTAGCTCGGACGGTGAGACTCTCATGTCGCTGAAAAGAGCCCAGACTCTGCCTATCCGGGTACTGCCGCTGCCGAGTAAAGCCCTCCGGGTAACTCGGATAAGTCAGGGAACACAATCCCTGCATGCCGTCTCTCCCCACCAGTATCGCCCTTTCAAGGCGACGCCTCTCCTCTGGAAGTGACGGATCGTCGGCCTCCATGCCGACAGGAGCAAAACCCTGGAGAAAACTGTAAAGGTGACGGTCCAGAGGATAGTGACGCGGGTAGCCTCCGGTGCGGTCATATGTATAAAGACTGCCTTGCCTCGCGATCCGAGACACGTCCACAAGACCTTCAGCTGCTCCGGCACTCTCTGTTGGGCCTTCAGCGACCCACAAGTAGCCAAGGTCTAGTTGGTTGTCATTGGTATCATCAATGGTACGAGGAGGGAAAGGCGGCATCCGCCGGTCCGTGCGCTCAACCCCGCAGTCATCAGCGCCCCTAGCACGGGACCTCCTCGACCGACTCCCACTCCCACTGCTGCGAGCCATGGCTGAAAGCACAAAGAGGAGAAATAAAAAAGTGGAGATAGCGTCAGGCTAAAATATGCAACGGCTACGCCGACATTGTTCAATCCCTTCAAAGGGCATGGGCCATCTTCCCCCGCCTCCGGCCGTGACGGAAGTCCCGTGGGGGGCATTTGTTGCACCCGAAAATTGTCTTGAATTAAATCAAGAATTGTTGCTATGCAACGTTCGACGAGAAGCACGACGTATCGTCGACACCGTCGGACTACGGAGTATCTCCGTAATTCAAGGTCTCTCGACTAGACAATATTATTGTCGACGTCACAGCAAGAAGATTGGCGAGGAAGATTCATGCGTATACCGGTCAGGGTAGCCGAGCAAGTGTATCACACGGCACAGACGGGCGCAAAGGTTCCTCCCTATGCGGCGGCGAACGACCAGACAAACAAACAATGCTCCCTCTGCGGACGCGATGCTGCCACGCGGCGAAGGAGCGATCTCCCCGAGATATATAGCTCCACCACGGCTCTTCTCCAACCCGGGACGACGAAAACGGAGCGAAACGGCGCGAAGAGGAGCCAAGAAGCACGCCCGGGGGTCAAACGACCCCTCCCGGGTCAAAAGGGAGGCCGCGGCCCCGCTGGGACCCAGCGGGGTCGCGCGACCCCGCCGGGTGGCCCCGCGGGGTCACGCGACCCCGCCAGGTCGCGCCCGTCCCCCTCCGGGGTTCGGACTTTCCAAAAAAAAAAAAGAAGATTTTAAAAAAAAGGTTTTTCTTTTAACTCCCTCAGAGGGGTCATTTGGCCTTTTTTGGTGACCAGAGGGGTCAAAATGGCTTTTTGCCACCCCACCTTGACAGAATCGGGGCAAATTTGTTCGTTTGACCCCTCTGAGCCCTCCCGCCTTCTATAAATAGACCCTAAGGGTCCAGGACAGACAGGGAGAGGACAAGGAGAAAACCTACGTACGAAGCACTTCTCGCACTCGGAGCATCCAGCGTTTGGAGTTTGTTCGTTTATTTCGAACCGTGTGGGGTAAGTCCCCGGGTCTTGTATTTATGCCCCTACGGGGTATATTTACATTTACGCCCCTCAGTGGGCCATGTTTGTAATTATGCCCCTCAGCGGGCCATGTTTTGTAAGTCTTTACGTCCCGGGACGACTAAGTCAGGTGGTTCTGTCCTTACGTTGGTGGAATTACAAAAACGTCCTCCCCGGAACCGTATAAGACCAAAGTCTTGTAATTTACAGTTATACCCTGCAATCTTTTGTAATTGGGACTACGTCCCTGTCTCCCGCTCTAACGCGGACTTTTGTACAGTCGACAACTCGCCGACAACCCTTGTACTCGTTCGGACTATAAAAGCACTCAACATGTTCTATGTATGTTCTCGGGTGAGAAAATTATAAGAAAACCCCCGACTTTTGAAAATTGCATATATTCCCCTCCTTCGGCCAAATTGACAGATGTGTGTCTTCTATGAAGCCTCTTGTCACTCCTTCGGTCCGGAAGTGTTGTCAGCTCAATCAGACACCTGGGTGCCACCTCAAACCTAGGTCTGCATAGGGTGTGGTAAAATTACCGAACTACCCTTTTGACCCAAAAATGACCTCAGAGTCTTTAAAACCCTCCAGAAATGGCCTCAATGTCTTGGGAAGTCAGGAATCCAGTCCTACTTCCATTCCAGCCCAGAAATTTCAGCAGTACCCCTGGCCTGGGAAGATTACCAAAATACCCTCGGAGTCAGAAATCTTCCTCTACTTCAAACATGTCTACGGCTTCCGCATATTTTGCGTTGTTATTCTTAAATCTTAGGGTTTGGCTCAGACCTAGCCCTAACTCAATTATTTCTGTTGGTCGTGGTGGGTGAGTGAATATTGTGAGCCCTCCAAGAGAGTTTGCCCTCAACATCAGAACCCCTGTAGAAGCCTTTTGGGACCTCTTTGACAGTTAAACAAAGGTGTTCGGACGTTAGGCCGATGTAAATCAACACTGACTTCGGTCAGTGGGGAAAGGTCCAGCACTCGAACTTAAATCGTCTGATACGATGTGCACACACGGAATCACCCTCTACTCAGATAGGGGGGGATGTTTCTTTTCAAAAAGAACGAAAATCTACCTTTTATCTACGATAAAAGTCGATTAGATTTTTTCCGTGCCTCACAGTGATGAATAAGAAGGTTAATGATTAAGAAATAAGAACGAGAAGACAAAGCTTGTATTGAGAACTATTAGTTACTAATTATTGACTTATGTTGGTAATTGGTCTTTCATTGTTCGTGGGAAATTACTAGATAGGGAACATAATCTGGTGAAGGATTTGTAGCATTTATTTTTTTCTTTAAGATTTGTCCAGCCTAGCATAGAGAGCAATAGAAGATGCAGATGACATCTCAAGGCAATTTTTAGGCTTCATTGAGAGTTTCATTGCTTACAAAGGCATGAAATGTCCGGGAGGATCTATGGTGGATACTTGTATCACCTGTCTTTTGCAAAGTGGGTGGCCGGATGGCCCGGATCACCATGATCTGAGTGGCCAGATGCTGTATTTGATTCTTTCAGTACATTTTTCTTTGCAAATTATTGTTCATCAGAGATCTATATGTTTGGATGTCTGCATTGCATTTGTTTCTGTGGAATTCCACTAAATGAGGTATGGCTTCTATGATCACGACGTTGTGGAGTTTCAATATTGTTGTGCATTGGTTGTGTCCAGCCTTGAGTTTGATATGTCTAAAAAAGGGTGTGTGGCCCGGGGTTTACTGGTTGAACAGTGGTTAAAAAAAGGGTTGGGAGTGGTCATCTACTGGTATCGAACCCAGGCCGTCTGGCTCCGCATCGCCTTGCCACTCCGCGAGGTTCCTAGTCATCAAAAAAAGTTTGATGTCTAAATCATCTCAAATGCAGTTCCTTATTTTAGGCCTTGCTTGGTTGGAATATTAAACTTCTGATATGCTATGAATTTTGATATTAATATTTTTGTGGTTTATAATATTAATATTGAAATTGATATTAGAATGGTGCAGAGGAAGATGTTCAAAGGAGAAAGCATGAGATTAGAATGGTGCAAAAGAGAGGAAATGAAGTCTTGAGCAAGGAAGGTGGAATCGGGGATTGGGATCGGATCAGTCGGTCCAAAAATGATCCAGATCGGTGGGATCGGCCAATCCGGCCGATCCCGGGCCGATCTCAGACCGATCCCAGCCGAGTCAGGCCAACAGACTTGGCTAGGGATAGACATGTCCAAAAAAATTCAAAAAAACTTCCAAAATTTTTGAAAAATGGAAAAAATGTTCTAGCATAGTTCTATATCAAATTTAATGTGAAATAGTTGACATGCCCACTAGGAGATGCCATACCTTTGGCCAATGCAAAGACAAACCAAAGAAGACAATTAAAACATTAGAGGACCACAAATTAATCAAAATAGAAAGAAACCACCCCCTAAGCCTATTCCGAGGAGAGAGAAAGTCCTTGTAGAGAGAGAAAGAGAGTGCTAGAGAGAGGGGGACCATGGTGGGGTGATAAACAGTGTTAGGGGACCACAAATTAATCAAAACAGAAAAAAAAATCACCCCCTAATCCTAATTTTGAGGAGAGAGGAAGTCCTTGTAGAGAGAGAAAGAGAGTGCTCGAGAGAGGGGGGACCATGGTGGGGTGATAAACAATGTTAGGGGACAACAAATTAATCAAAAGTTTTGAAAGTCCCAAGGACCAAGGACCTTTGGTTGGTCTTCCCCCCAAAACTTTTTTTTTTGAATTTCAAATGGTTACCATGGGCAGGATTGCCTGGAATCGGCCAATCCCACCCAATCCGGCCGATCCCAGTGAAGGATCAGGACTGGCCGGCTCGGGATCAGGTCGGTTTGCCGAAAAACTGATCGGATCGTCCGATCCGGGCCGATCTGATCCGATTCGGCGAACCTTGGTCTTGAGACTTTCAAAAACGAAATTGTAATATTTTTATACAGGTCCAGACATATTAGATTTGTTATGACAATTCACTTTATTAAAATATTAGTACCAAATTTAATAGGTCATACCCGAACAGCCACTGTTAGTAGCAGCATCAAAGCTAATATTGATAGAGCTATCTAATACTGCAACCAAAAACCCCCTTAGCTTCAGTTCATGCCACTTGTGGTCTTCTTGTCTTCATTTCTGGTTGTGTAACTGAGATTTTTATGGTTAGTCCATCTTATCATACATTACTTTGCTGCAAATTTTCAATTTACCTTCTTTACTACCCAACACTGTATGCTGTGTAACAATGTGAACATTATGGCTGTTTTATAGATCAACACTTTAGGTGGTAATGACACTTGACTTGAGGGTCTCAAAATATCCTGTCTCGCTCTCCATTTCACCCGTCCTATCTTGATTCCACTATTAATCACAGCATCAATTTTGCATCTTTCTTTGTAAGAAAACAAGATAAAAAAATTGATAGCTGTATGTAGCACATGCCATGTGATGGTAATTTCTCTCATGTACAGTAGTGCCTAGGGTAGCTTTTAATATGCACACTGCAATTCCATTCACATCACAGAAGTCACAGAAGACAACAGTTATAATCTCTTCTATGTATTGGAAGATTGTAGTCAAATTAACCATAAATTGTTTTTGACTACTAAAATATATACTTTATGATTTAATTTGAGTGCAACAGCCTTAGAATGAAGATGTTGTGTGGAGCAATGCCATTCAAGTCTGTGATTACTTGTGCTGCTTTGATCACCTTGTATGGACAATTTAGTTCAAAAGGATGATGTGACTCTTCAGGCATATTCTCTGAAAAATATTTTTAATATATGTATGATCTTGAAAATAATTG
This sequence comes from Amorphophallus konjac, assembly GCA_022559845.1. Lineage (NCBI taxonomy): Eukaryota > Viridiplantae > Streptophyta > Magnoliopsida > Alismatales > Araceae > Amorphophallus > Amorphophallus konjac. The sequence goes on from JAHNEJ010000640.1 coordinate 93,460, forward strand.
TTGCAGATGATTTGACTTGTTTCCCATTCGTGAATTTCCCGTTCCATGAATTGAATCTTATATAGTCAGGGACTCGTGTTTTCTGATTAAGTTGAATGGGGAAAAAGAACTCTGTAGAGGTGATGTAACAACTTATAAATCACTTTTTGGGTCATTGAACACTAAACTTGATGCTGTTCCTTAGAACGCTCTGGGCCAGCATCCAGGTTTCAGGATACAAGTATTTGGGATGAGGACATCTTTGTTGTCCACATACTGACTGTTTGCACAATGATCATGGTGGTCATTAAGTCAGATTAATTGAATTAATGTAAACAACCACTTGCTTTGTATCTTATCCTTGTTTGTTGATTGTATGCAGGATTACATGAATTATAGGAAGTATAGGTATCTTAGACTTGATGGATCGTCTACTATCATGGATCGCCGTGACATGGTCAGGGACTTCCAGCGTCGGTAGGCATTGGTTCCTTTTCAAGTGCTTGCTCTAGTTTCTGTTTCTGGTTTATGCATTTTTCTTACAACCACTGTGGATCCATATTTTCTGGATTTGACTCATTCTGATACTGTCTCTTCAGGAGTGACATTTTTGTTTTCTTGCTGAGCACAAGAGCTGGAGGGTTGGGTATCAACTTGACAGCTGCTGATACTGTGATCTTTTACGAGAGTGACTGGAATCCAACATTAGATCTACAGGCAATGGACAGGGCACACAGGCTGGGTCAGACAAAGGAGGTTAGTAAATTCAAAACTTGTATTTATCCTTTAACCTCACATCTTCAACAGGAAAGGAATTTATTCTCTGGCGTTGGACAAAATCCTGTTATGCTGACCTTTTTATGATGTTTCGTGGTTCCATACCTGATAATCCAAATCACAGTTGCTGGAAACTTGTTTACACCGTAAAATGTATTGAATTTTGCTTCCTGTTTTATGCACTTGTTTCTCATTTCACCTTAACTTGTAATTTAAAAAGTTTTTAAACAATGCATTTCTCACTCTGTGCTTCCCACTTTTATTTCATCCTGGTTACATTGATCCAAATGTGGAAGGTTTTACCCAGTTAGGAGCCTCTTGAATGTAACACGAAGCATGATATTTATTCAAAATTCTTTCTCTTACCAGAATATTCTCAAATTATACACTCGTTAACACTTGATCACTACCATGAAAAAAGCCATGCATATCGGGGTCTTAGCTGTTGTAGCCATGATACTAAATAGTTTTTTAAAAGGAGACAGTGTTAGCATTTTGGGAATGATATACCTGCTCACAAATAGGTATATCTTTCCATTACTGTTCAATAGTATGGACATGTTCATTTAAGTGCTACATATCTTGGATGCATATTGCTGACAATTATAACATTGATCTTGATGGATTTTTACGTGCTCACTGGTGACCAATACATACCTCTTTTGGTATCCAAAGTACACAAGTGTAATGCTTTCTGGAGTCAATGTACTTGTGCACATTTTCTAAAGGAATTCTTTAATTCACCTCTTCTAAAGAAAAGTTGAAGAACAAAGTAGAAACAAAAGAAATGCCAAAATGTGGGTTCCTTTTAGTTTCTTAAATTTCAATGCTGGTTGAATAAAGAAGGGATTTTATGCTACATTATCACTGTTCAACTTGAGTACACAATATTTAAGCCCATGGGTTCTTTTAATGCCTTCAAACATATGCTTGCCTTTTAGTTGTGGATCTGTCACGGAGAATGATATGTGGCCAATATTCAAGCGCCCTTTGACTTTTTGGATAATTATCTATGGACAGTGTCATATTCCTGGATAATCCTTTAGTATACTTGCAATTGATCAGATTATTTGTTGAGAAATGCATGTGTACCAGTGAAAACCTAAAGGTAGTTACCACCCACTTTCCAAAAGGTAAAAAGTCAAAAACCTAGAGGTATTATCCCATTTTTACTTGAATAATGCAGTCATCTGTTAGGTTAGGTAGATTGCGTACAACATCACAAAGCTCCCTTTTACAAAGCAATAGAATATTTCATCTATCATTCTGCTCCAATCTCAATTTTATGCTTAAAGAATAGGATAGAATTCGGGCCAGACCAACATCAAAATCATCTTCTTCTTCAACTTATGGTCAAGGCTAGTAGGATGGGAATGATCATCAGCACTTGGGCCGTAGCTGCTGAGGGATAGGTTTAATGGGCTAGGAAATTGGGTCAGGGTATGGATTGACTATGTTTCAGCAGTTGCTGGTTTGGGCTTGATCACCTTGTTAGACTATATTGGTGCATAGGACTTGTAAATATATTATCTTTAGGTGTATTGACTCTTTTTTTGGGGGGGCGGGGGGGGGGGGAATCCGAGAGTAAACCCATCCGCCCAGGATCAAGCCTAGATCTAGCTCGAGTCAGGGCAGGTCAAACCTCTCTCGGGCAGTGGCTACTCCCCCTGCCCGAATCAATAATCATACTATAAATGTGTCCACAGGTGGGAATCTATCGCACAACCTTAAGGTTTGCCCTGGAGACAGCTGTTAGGCTCCCACCCCCCAGGGACTCTAGGTGTGATCACTCACCATACTTGGTGATGCCCTGCTGATTCTGGTCAGCTACCCCTATCAATAATATATTATATAAAACATTATTCTTGTCCCCAGTTCTAACATGGTGTCAACTCCATGGCACCAGTCATCAGTTGCTCGACTCCTATCACTAGAGTTGAGTGTCAGTTGGTATTGATGGTTGGTTGTCAATCATCAAGGCACTTTTGGAAAATGCCAATTTAACCTGACTCCCCTTGACCTTCCTCAGTACCACTGACATTACTCTCATCAACCACTCTTTGTTGTTTTGCTCTTGTCAACACCATGTGGCTGGTTGCCACCAGAGGAGTCACCATCCCATTTTCTTCCCCATCCTCGCTGCTGTGATCATCATCATCGTTGTCATCTTCAGCCGCTACTGCTGATCAGTCATTTCAGAGATTTCCCAGAAACCCTTTTCTTCTTGTCAAACAAAATGGTTATTACTGTTCCTTTGTCCTGGCCACCATCATCTCTATAGCCATCAATGTGTAGAGTCAGCCATCTGTTGCCATTGGCCTTGTTGCCCTCTCTGCCTGTTGTTGGTTGTGGCTGCTTAACAAGGCCAACCACATGCTGTCTGACTTGGCTAAGGTTGTGGCATGTTCAGAAGTTGGTTACTTCGGTGATGTAGAAAAAATTTCACAAAGAAATACAATGGTTAAGATAGGTGTTTCCACCTTGTCACAACATAATGATAGTCATGAAATGTGGAAATTAGTGGAAGAAAAGCTCAGGGACAAAGATATTGCTTTTGATTTAGGCTTATACACATTTATTCTGCCAACCTCTTATATTTCCACTGAATTTGATATTTGATGTTGGTCCCTACTCAGTGAATCCTATTTGTGCAGCTGTGCCCCAGTTATATTGCCAAATGCCAATCCACTTATTCAATCACATTTTTTTATTGTGAATAGTTAGTATCATTCCCATCTCCTCTCCACTTTATATTCTTTGATAGCAGCTGCACCTCAATGGCAGACAGTCAAGAGGTAGTTTTTTTTTGGGGTGGGGGTGGGGGAAGAAGTGTGGATTATACCACCAATTTTATTGAATAATAATAAGTAGAGGTAGTGCAATTGAGTAGGAGAGATGTTCCTCATCCAACAGCACAAAACATTCTACTACTGAAAAACAACTTACATAGAAGAGGGAATTACAGATGGCCGGATGTGGTAGATGTGGTGAAGGCATTACTTCTACTTTCTGCCTCGAGGATGCAGACGACTAGAGTTTGCTGTTGTCTTCAGCTTTTCGGTGGTGCCATGTGTCAATTGACATTTACTTCACCTTGGGAGGAAATTGAGCTTGTGTTTAGTTTTCAGTATTGACACGAGTCAGATTTTGATTTGTCAGGTTTCTGTAGTAGAACTCTGCATTGCATTTAAATGTTAAATAATGTCATACAATCACCTATTATTGCTGTCGCCAAAGCTGCATATCATTTCCGACAAGGAAACAGACATCTTATTGCTTATATTGTCTTGCAGGTCACAGTGTACCGGTTAATTTGCAAAGAGACTGTTGAGGAGAAGATTTTGCAAAGAGCAAGCCAGAAGAGTACAGTGCAACAATTAGTCATGACAGGCGGCCATGTGCAAGGAGACCTGATGGCTCCAGAGGATGTTGTTTCTCTACTGCTTGATGATGTACAGTTGGAGCATAAACTAAAGGATATTTCTCTTCATGTAGGTGGCATCTCATTCTTGAAATGTTGTCTGTTTTCTCAAACTTTCTTTTTTCAGTTTTTTCATTACATTGCAAAATGTCTTGACAGGCATATGATGCGGTTTAGTGTATTTATAACATTTGTAAAATAGTATCTTGGACAAACATTTGCTTAAACCTTATGTTGTGTTGCTACCATGGTACTCTGCTTGAAATGAAGTCCCAAGTATGGCCCTCCTAGTGGTACCACCGTGGGGTACAGCAGCTCGTGTTCGCATCCCACGCATCTATGGCCTTCTTGTCGCTGTTTGACATGCAGTGGGGGTGGGGGTTCTTCGAAGCTTGTCCTCATGCAAGAAAGTCCCTTCCCATTTGCCTTAGGGAGGTGCCTACCAGGTCTCCTGGCAAGGCGCAATGGGTGTTTTCCTCCATTTCCTCAAAAATCCTTTTAGCTGTATTTTAATTGTATCCTTGGCTGCCTGATCAGGAACATGATGACTAATGTTGCTACATTAAGAAGCAGTTGGTTTGATGTGTAAGATTTTGGTGATGTAGTTGGTCTGTTTGTGGTTCTTCTCTGCATTGTTGTAAACATGGCTTGCCATTTTGGACCGACTTGGTCCGATTTGTGCAAGTTGGATTGTATCTGGGCCGGACCGAGCCCAGATACACACCAGATCGCAGGAGTTACGAAGACTCCTTGGGCAGTTATAATTCTTCGGCATTTATAATTGTTAGGCACTTATAATTACCTAATTATTAGGTAATTATAATAGTTAGGTGTATATAATAATGTATCTTAGACTATTATAATTCTTAGGCTGTGTTGGGCCGAGTCGGCCCAAGCCACTCATATCTGGGCGGGACCAAGTTGGTCTGGCCCGCTGAGCCAGCCAACCTTGGTTGTAAATAGGTGAAGGCAAAATTTCCGTGTTCAACTGGTTTTCCATCTGCTTTCCTAGTTTTGGTCTATCTAAGCCAAGGTTTGCCGGATCGATCAGGATCGTACCAGGAGGATACCGGCACGGCCGGCACGCAGCACAGATGCGGTCTGGCAAACCGTCTCTGGCGGCCGACGGTGGCAGTGCTGCAGGGTGGAGTGGCGAGGGGATCTCCTAATCTGCTGGAAGCAGCGGTGGTGGCTGTGTGCTGGGAGCTGCAGAGGGAGAGGGGGGCCGCTGGGGAGAGGGGGAGGGGGAGAGGAGGGCTGCAGAGGGAGAGGGCCCAAGGGGGGTCGCCGGGAAGTGGGCCGGGGTGGGGGGAGAAGGAGAGGAGGGGGCCGCGGAGGGAGAGGAGGGGGGGCCACTGGGGTGGGGGGAGAGGGAGAGGAGGTGCAGAGGGAGAGGGGGGCTGCCGGGGAGAGGGGGAGGGGGGTCGCCGGTGTGGGGGGAGAAGGAGAGGAGGTTTTTTTCTTCTAGATCCACTTGTGATCCACCGGTGTACCGTGCTGTGTCGGACCGTGCCAGTCCGGAACCGGCACGGAATGGTCCAGAAAACCTTGATCTGAGCTACGGAATGGGTGGCACATACTCTCTCTCTCTCTCACACACACACAATGGATGGGGCACTACAACATGTTAAGTTCACACAAACTGTTTGAAAAGCTCTGCAATCATAGCAGAGTCATGGAAAATAAACAACCTGAGATACGTGTTCCCATTGATAGAAGTAGGCCTGAAGTGTATCTCATAATTTCTCCCCTTCTTTCTCAGGCTAAAGATCGGCAGAAGAAGAGACGTGTTACTAAGGGAATACGAGTGAATGAAGAGGGAGATGCGTCCTTGGAGGAATTTGCTATCCCAGGACCAGAGGATGCTGGTGATTCTGTTCATGAGCAGCCGACCACCACTGGTAACAGTAAAAAGGTATTCATATCTATTGCCTTGTCATTTATGATCAAGTATTTGAGCATAGGTGCCTAGGAAAGTAGGAATTCCTTTGCAGGTCTGCAGTTGTGGTTTGAAAAGCTTGGATTGAGTTAATTGTTGTCGACATTTATGTTATTGGTCAGATTTGATTTCATAAACGAAAAAATGTCTTAGAAACTTCAGAAATTTTTTGATAAGCATTTGGCATAACCTTTTTCAGAGAAAATCTGGCTCTGATAGAATAATTCCTCCGAAGACAAGGGATCCGCCGAAGCCTGTGAAGTCCTTGGATCCTGTCATGGAAATGGACGAATCTGGTAAAGTAGGTGCATATGAAGCCTTTGACAGTCAGGATAGGACAAAAGATCTCGAGAGTCAGCATAAGTCGAAGACCCCCAAGAGGCCAAAGAAGAGCATCAATGAGAATGTTATCCAGGACTCTACTGGCCCACCGCCTCTGTATTCTGCCATCCCCATGGAATATGGTTCAGGTGCCGAGGATCACATTCCATCATCTCAAACCTCTTCTCTTGCGACATAGAGATTTGGGTAAACCATGGAAGATGAAGAGCAAGCTGCATCTGCGCTCGAGAGCATTCTTTGGAGCCTATCAACGGAACGAGAGGCACCATTTTCAGCTCCAGGATGAGCATGAGGTCCCCAGGATTTACAAGAATAACCGCTGGCCGCTAGCTAAGCTGGTCCTGACAAAGCAAGCACATCGGTGGAGAATCTGTACAGTAACTGGCGAAATTCCGCAGAAGATTAAGGGTACCCGAACGGGTATATGTACAGGCAGGCAGGAAGCACGCCTTCTTGGTTGGGGTTAACTTTTTATGTATTTGCTGTTTTGCTGAAGCCCTTTACACGCCCTTCCTGCTACACTGAACTTGTGTTTCCGGGCCCTCAAAATCTACTAATGTGTCGCATCGAGGGCTACGTATGAAAATATACGGGTTGTTGTGGCCTTCCACATTTGGCTGAAAGAAGTTCTCTCACTCTCTCTTCCCCCTTTTCCTTCCCTGCCTTCCCCCGACAGAACGCTATTTGGGCTTTCGGAATTTTGTATTTACTCGGGGACGATGAAAAAGCAAATAATGAGATCCTGCAAGAAGTTTTGCCTGTAAATTAACCCGTCGGTTCTGCGCAGCTCGTAGGGAAATTTGCCAAGTCACTTTTCCACTGCTGATCGAAGCTGCTGATCTTTGCCGTACGGAGAGACTCAAAATCTGATTTGCATTTGCATTGCCGATGATACACCCCCCTCCCCCATTGAGTCGCATCATTCTGACAGAAGTGTGGGCCCCATTTAGAAAATTATAGCTCCACAAGGGATTGGTTTGCAATCTTGGTCGCATCATTCTGACAGAGATGTGGGCTGGGCCCATTTAGAAAATTATATCTCCACAAGGGATTGGTTTGCAATATTTGCTGCAAATCTGTTTCGCAGCTAGTATTTTCTTTGAACTCCCAGGAGCATTTGGGGATTTTGTTGCGAGAACTTGGGTGGATATTCTCGACACGGGAAGCAGGAATCTCTTGTGTGAGTTTGTATGAGATGTGATGACCTGTGTACCCTTTTTTTTTGTCCGGAGTTGTTTCGCCGAGCAACAAATAACATGACAGGCTTTTCTTGTTTCTTTGTTTTCGCGCTGCTTGCGCATGCACGGCACTGGAGTGTGTGGAGCAACCTCCGTGTGGAGCCACGTTTTAGTTTTTTTCCTTTAATTCTTGGCGTTTAATTTTAAACAGAAATATGGTCGCCATTTAACAAGTTTTATGTTTCTAACAAACAAGCTTTCATCGTGGTGCTTTTCGAAAACGCACCAAAGTTGATAACTTTAAGTTGACCTTTGGGGTCCAGTTAAACTTTAAATGCGCCATGATAAGAAAATGCATGCTGGACTCTAAAAAAGAGAGAGGTTTGAAATTAATCGGTGCGACTCAAATTTTGACTCGCTCCCCACGAACCACAATGCTCAGAAGAGATATTAGAATGTTGTGGGAGTGCATAAGAATCTAAAATAAATATAAATATTAAAACGAAAAAAAGTAAAATTTATAATTATTATAATTTCTAGTCTAGAGTCCAAGTTCATATACAAGTACAGTCCGACAAGAAAGAAAAGTACGTAGTCACGGGACATCCTAGCTCGGGCAAGTTGAGAATTAAAAACCACTGCCGGTGCTGCGCTGGACCTCCGAACTTCGTAGAGGTAATGGCTCGCTTGAAAAACCTCGACTACAAGTCGGTGACCCACTATCTCGACTATCCATGTCGGGAAACTACGACCACACGCAGGCCACACTGAACCATGATGATACCAAAACCATAATCTCATCCATCGGGAGAACCACAACCTCACTGTTAAGAAATCACAATCTCAACTATTGGGAAAGTCATGACCACAAGTGACAGGAGAACCGCCCACTAGTAGTAAGGCTAGATGCGTCCACTGATGTCTTACACCGTGTCTCCCATCTCACGTACAGACATCCGCTCGTCCAAGCGGGTGGCAGTGAGACACACACAACAACACTAGGACTAGCTGGGCTCCGAGCTTGTCAACACGATGTCCGAGCTCCCAACCACGTGTGTGCATAATAGATAGAGTTCTCAACGTCTAGACCCCATAGTCAGTTTTCCCTTAGCCCGGAGAGTAGACGAAGTCTTCAACGTCTACATGTACACAGGGGCCCACGATAACCAACTCAAACTATCTCACGGGAAAGCCCTCGACCTCTCCTAGGTCGATCAGCGCCGTATGTCGTAGAAAGGCTACGACTAGTGGGGTGTCACTCAAGGGAATAACACACGGTTGCAATAGAAATCACTAGAGTACTACTGGCTCACACACACACATATAGTAAACATGATGTGACCTAACGTCACTCAAAATCTTCCTCCCTCACTGGAAGACTAAAAACCATAAGAACACTAGGCTAGACAATAGAACTAACGATCGTCGACTCACATGAAAAATGCAGGAACAACCCTTCACAGAAGCACAGGATCACGTGGGAACAAGCCTCTGCGGAGACACAAGACCATGCGGAAACAACCCTCTGTGGATACACATGATCACGCGGGAACAACCCTCCATGGATACACAAGATCACGCGGAAACAACCCTTCGTGAAACCACGAGCAAGAAAACATCCTGACAACCTGAAACCTGGGCGGCCACCTTCTTGGCCGCCCACTAGACCTGGGCGGCTAGAGTGCTGGCCACCTAGCAGACTTTCGTTCTGGGTAGCTACCTCTTTGGCTGCCCAGCAAAACTCCTCATTTCTGGGTGGCCACCCACATGGTTGCCCACCTGCCTGGGCGGCCAGATAACTGGCCCCCCACCTAGGTAGGGCGGCCAAGGGTATGACCGCCCAGATATCTCGTCTAATAAAACTACAGATAAGGGAAGCAATGGACGATACTTCAACTATCTCAGAAAACGATGAAACCAAAAATAAAACATACTTCATTTAATATAAAAAGGCAACCACAGTATGATTAGACGAATGAGTAGATGATATTTCATCTACTTTCACTAAGAAACAACCTTATGCCTTATTTTTATTTTGAACTTAAATAAGCAGTATATCTTATACCTTTGACTTGGTCAAAAGTTCACTTCCGTTGACTACGTTTTATTTAGAATAGCAAAACGACAAGTGCACACTAAAATACCCATGATTAACAGTAAAACGCTTCAGTGCTATGCACGAAGGCGATATTCTTCTCATCTAAGTAATTCAATCAAGAAAAATAATATATGTTCTGAGCAATACACCATAAAGTAACATTTTTGTCCGTGGTTATGCTTCTGCATAATCCACACAGTATCTGTTGAAGTACTCTCCACTCTCAGGACAAAAAAATTGTATAAAATGTTTCTTATGTGCACTGACGGTGAGATATACTTTACGTACAAGCTCTGTAATACATTTCCTATATTTTATTCATACAAGGGCTTGTATTTTAAATATATTTACTTTATCTCATGCCCCGATTGGGGGAAATATTTTGAGTAATGTTTTAGAGCATACATACAGTGCAACAGTTAGTTAGCTTATACAAAAGTAGTAAGAAGGCTGACAACATATCGATGGCAGATGATATATTCCATCTACTACCATCCGAACGACGTACTCTCACTCACAAAGGAGGTGGAAGGTTGAAAATCAATCGTAACAGTCGAATGTTGTGACAAGGATCAAACCATTGGATAGTCGTACAGTCGAACATTGTGATAAGGATCAGACCGTTGGATGGAAGATGTGTCTAACGTATACATGAAGCTCGGGCTATAATTAACTGGGAGTTCTTAGAAGAACCAAATAGGAAGAGCGATCCAAGAAGGCGACTGAACCAAGAGCACAAGGTATCTTCCTCCAAAACGTCTTCCTAGTGATCACAAGCTTCCTACGCTCTAAAGTCTAAAAGGGAGACTTCACCGCGTTGAGAGCATGATCCCTTAAGTCTCACATCTCATAAAGCACTCAAGAAGAGGAACATGCTCGTCCACGATGCCCAATTTATCTTCCTCCTCTGTCTGTCAATTGTTCTTTGTTTTCTTTGAACTTTGTATTTTCCAACATCAGCTCATTAAGGAGCACGTATGCTCATTAAGGAGCACGTCTATGAAACTCTAGATTTATTTATCTGACAATATATAGAGCATTTGTTACTCTAAGGAAACCCGCACTACGTGTGCAAGGTTGGGTTGCTAATCTAGAGTATCAGATGGGTTATTGATTCCTGAAAAAATCAGCGGTAAGGTTCACTAAAACTTATAAGGTCAGTTGGGTTACTGGTTCCTAGAAAACCCAGTGATAAGGTTCACTAAAACCTGTAAGGTCAACTAGGTTACTAGTTGCTGAATAAACTAATGGTAAAGTTCGTTGAGACTTGGTAAGATCAGCTGAGAAATTAGGCTTTACAAAACTAGCAAGTGTAACCTTTGTTGAAAAGATAAGTGAAATTTTATGCAAGTTGCAAGAGGACTGGACGTCGATCTATGAAAAAGGACAGACTGAACGAGTATAAAATATCTATATCCTTGTGGTTACTTGTGCTTCAATGTTTTTACTTCCACTACGTTCAAATGATCTCAACATTTAAATTTCAATACGCTATAATTTTTATTTGGCACACTTATTCACCTCTCTCTAGGATGTCCCCGACTGCTAACAATGATTAGATGTTCGTTTGCCGTGTGTGTATGTTTATCTTATTGATAATGTGTGAAAAAAATCTCATCCACAATGGGGGAATGGACATAAGTCTCAAGAGTTAAGATCGAACCACTATCAAAATCTGTGTTTACTTGTGTGATTGATTCATATTTCCCTCTCTCTTTTGTGCAAATTTAATACTAGTTTTACCACTATCTTAAGGCTAAAAGAATTCTCACATTGACTAATTGCTTTTAGGATTAATAGATCACATTGAGATAAGTTGATTTCAAACATTGCGTGTTTTTCAAAAAATTAAACATTGCTTTGAGCAAAACCCAATTCACCTCCCCTCCTCTTAGTCTGCCATACTTTGGACCAACATTCTTGATGTGGGCATGAGCCCTAACTTGCACTCTTAATAGCTGCTTTAAGAATTCATGTGCATGCTTAACTTTGCATCCATAAGGAATATTCATGTGAGGCCATTGTCCAGGCAACAAAGAATAAAACCATGAATCCTCTGAGGGACGGCATTGAAACAGACCAATCCCATACTTTCTGCAAGTCAGAACAGTCAGAACAGTTAGGCCACCATGGCATTGCTCATCATGAGCAATCTGCCACCCTTTTCCCACACTTTTTGCTACACCCTCATGTATCAGAAAGATGGACAAAATTTATATTGGCATGCATTTGTTTAGTGAGTATATCTCGCTTAATATTTGTGTAGTTCATTGGCTTTCAACGAGAATGGGAGGACAATATGCAGGTCAGGAATGTGAACAATACATTTCCCGGTCACTAGCAAATGTCTATCCTGCTTTTGATTTGGGTACATCAAGCACCCTGTGAAACTAGGCAGATAACCAGGACTTTAAGATTGATGTCATGCCAATAAATTACCGTGGTCCATACAGAAATTGATCTAGGAACATTTGAAAGTGACCACGTTGGAATTGAACTTTGTCCGTAAAAATGATCTATATTTTAGCATTGCTCCTAAGACATCAGAGATCCGAAACAGATGTTTCTAAGAACTTTCCCCAACCAGGCTATGTGAGAACTCCATGGCTAGCTTGAACTACAGTCACCATTTGCCTGCCTTGTTGAGACAAAAATACTGTTTAGTATGAGACGGTTGGAAAGGGCACACTTAAACACCAACACTTTTTTACGAGAACTTTATGCATGGATACTGCCCTCAAGGATGCAGCAGAAATGATGCTTGTTCACAAGATGGCCAGAAAAACAAATGACCATCTAATGACATTCTACAAAGTAGCAATTTCATTAGTAACAAGATAATGATGCGCAGGTACATATGACATTTGACTTCTCAAGCGCTCAGGTTTCCAGTGTGTAGAAATTGACAATTGTAACTTCATAAGAGCAGATACCTCTGAGGTGGAGGGCCTTCCTAAAAGCAGCCATAGAATGTCTTGCTTCAACTAAGTTATGATAGTATGATAGAAAATATGTACAATAAGAATCTCATTTACCCGTCATACATATATTCCCAGACCAATCTCTTTTGGATCCGTCTCCACCATCCATGGTGCCCTGTTGCAATGAAGTGGAGAAGAGTAAGACAACAATTTTTCATGGCATTTGAACTTTTCAAGTAAAAACCTGAAGATACAGTAGAAGAAGATAATTCTCACTTGTTCATTATAAAATTGATTGTTCCCTGTGATGCACGTTGAAGAAGAACTTCTCTTGCCTCAATGGGGATTCCCTCTCGCTAAGTGGACGAAGGGTAAAAAGATTAGGAAGAAAAGCTTTTAACAGACATTTATTTAAAATACCATATATTCAAACTACCTCTTCAGGAAACCAGACACCGGGTTGTGAGCTCCCCCCCAGAACTGCCAGTGCAAATGCAGCTGTAGAAGTTCCTGCTGAACTGCCAACATAGGTTGCCATAGAGAAAATATACTCACCTCACAATTGGAATGCAAGAAGTTATACAACAGACAAGAAGAAAACGTAAAACATCTGTTCAAGGATTAAACCTAGGAAGGTAGAAGAAAATCTGATCTAGTTTCCATTTCAGAATGTGGAAAACTAAATCAACTCTATAAATTGTTTTTTTTTTATTTTATCATTTGAATATATGGTGAAGCTATTTTATGGAATGAAAGCACTGGTAAGATGAAGTAAAATAAAACCTTCCAAGAATGTATAATATACCGAATAAAACAGATCAAAATAGTGTCATTCCCAGAGGCTCGCAAAATTAGGAAAGAATGGATACTTCTGGTCTCTCAACGTTCACAACATCCACATCAGTTATCATAGTTTAGTGGAGTCCACTTTGCCTCTTATAACATGGAAAAGAATGCAGATCTTTTATTCCTCAAGGTCTGGGAGACAGCCATGGAAACAATTTCTTGAATGAGAAGAAAAATATCAACTAGAACAATCTATGCCTGGAAGTTGATAGCAACCATCCAGAACAAAGCAAAGCAACAACAAGATGACCAAGAACTTTTTCCTTTCTCCAGTGGGGAAAATTGAACGACTTCTATAAGCGTCTGGTAGGGGTAATTTTCTGAAGATCATCAATATTCAACTAGAGAACACAGAAAACGTAAGAAGTTGAAAATGAATAATGACTTCAAGGTGGAACATCGCAGCAGGTTCAAGCACAGTTGCCTACTTGCCTCTGAAACCACTCAAAGTTATAATACTTGGATCCTGATTTTCTCCAACTTCGTTAACATAGCTATAACTTATGCAGGCCAGATATGTATAATAGGACAGATTAGGTCTAACAGAACATGACTGAAATAGTTAAACCAACAGTGGCACCTAGAGAAAAGCTTCACCCTCCATCAAAGTGCTAAATCATCGCGTTTATGAACTCCTACTTTCGACAATTAGAATCATCAAGTGCAAATGTCTAACATAATTCTTCATTAACCAGGAAAAGAGATCTAATTTGAGATTGGAAAATTAGGAGAATCAAGTTTCGCATACTTCCGATTTGAAAAGGTTTAACCACAATATGCCCCGAGGATCAGGACACAATTAGTGCCAAAATCGATGAGCAACCAACTTTTGTCAGAATAACAGCTTGAAGTAAGTACTGAAGGAGTGGTTAGCAAAAAAGGAAACATATATAATTCAGTATGATTAATACAACTGAGAACAATCCAACTATGAATCACAGAGCCCGAGAAATTTCTAGCAGAGATGGACCACGAGAGCAAATGATCAGTCAAACATGGAATGAGACATGATTACATGGAATTGGTCTATCCCTGTCCATCGGTGAAGGGATTACTATTGGTGTCAAATACCGAAAAGGAGGTAGAAATCAAAACATGTGTAACCAAAATGGATGCACTAAAATCCAAAATAAATTGTTCACCAGCTACCTCTTAGATTGAAATTAACAGAGTTAAGATAGTAATGACTCAATAGAAAACCCGGAGATTACATATCCAGAGAGACAGCTATTTCTGGACTTTAGAGGCAAAGCATGAAGAAGATATCCCAAGGGAGGTGTTGAGCCCATTATTTTTCTTGAGCCAATCAGGATAAATAAAAATTAAATCGGTTCGGAAATGGTCGGTAAATAGCGTAAAGTTAGCACTGTCACTCTGGCAGACCGTTTACGAACTCCGGGAGCCCCGTCGGATGTCCCATCATTTTCTCAAATTAATCGACATATTTGGAATTAATTCAGTCCGATGATGACCGATAGACGGCAAAAAACCTAGTGTCGTCATAATTCCGGACAAATTCCAAACCCCGGGAACTCCCGCCGGATGCCCGACATTAACGAAAATCCCTCGCAGCAAGGAAACTACTAGAAAAAAATCTTCGTCCGACCTGCGGGGTGTCCGGGACGTGTCAGCAAGACGATCCAGTAGGTTGGAAGTTTCCTCCCTGTTGGCGTCACGGAATATATTCTCTTTAAGAATTAGGTTTCTATAAATTTCTCAGTGAACCTTTTAACAAAAGGGGGAAATTTATGAAGATGCACATAAAGGGACTGTATAAATAGCCTGTGCAGGGCTTATTCCGTGGGTACACATCGTATCAGACGATTTGGGTTCGAGTGTTGGACCTTTCCCCACTGACCGCAATCAGTGTTGATTTACATCGACCTAACATCCAAACACCTTTGTTTAACTGTCAAAGAAATCTTATGGTCCTCTATAAGGGTCTTGAACCCAGGACAAACTTACTTGCATGGCTCAAAGTTAATTTTCACTCACCACCGAAAGATTAATGGAATTAGGGTTTCATTAAAGGCCACTAGGTTAGGCAAGAAACCCTATAGTTTGAGGATATGACTGCAATTTTGCAAAAGTCGTAACTCGTAAGCACTTGCGAAGTGTCGGGAGGTTCCACTCCAAGGATATTTTGATAATTCCGGGTTTCCAAGGGTATTTTGATAATTTTACCAGGCCAGGGACATTTCTGAAATTTTTGGGTTATAGGGAGAGTAAGGTAAAATCTCTGACTTCCCGAGGTACTGAGGCCATTTCCAGATAATTTATGGGTTATTTAGCCATTTCTGGACTGCAAGGGTATTTCAATAATTTTATTAGACCCAGGGTAGGCTTAGGGTTCAAGACCACGCTTAGGTGCAAAGGTAGTTTGACGAAGTCTTTGAGGGGAAGGACGACGATGGGTTTCATAGAAAACACGCACGTATTCTTTTCCGAGAGGGAAGGGTATATATACAAATTTTGAAAGTCAAGAGTTCATTGTAATTTTCCTTGACCAGCACATAAAGGAACAACTGAGTGCATTCATGACCCATTTGAGTACAAGGGTTGTCGGTGAGTTGTCGACTGTACATAAGAGGTCTCCGCACTAACGTGGGGCACAGGGGCATGGCCCTAATTACAAAAGGTTGCAGGGTAAAACTGCAAATAGTAGGACTTTGAATCTCCTCGCAATTCCAGGGAGGTTATTTTTGTAATTCCCAGTTATCTGGAGAAACTACATAGTTGATCCCCTGCTAGAATGCATAGCAAATTACAAACATAACCTCCAAGGGCATAAATACAAGACCCCAGGTATAACATACCCTTAGTGGGCCAAACAACGAACAAAACTCATTCGGTTTCTTCCGTGTGTCTCTCTGTTCAGATCCTCTGATTCCTTTCCTTCTTGGACCCCCGGGGGTATTTATAGAAGGTGGGAAGCCATTGAGGTTGATTTAACCCGTACGGGGTGGATGGGATTGAAATGACCCTGGGAGGGTCTTTTGTCTTATTTTTTCTCTATTTTTTCTACGAGAGAGAGAAGGGGCGGCGGGGTCAAGTGACCCCGGGGACCCCACCTGGGGCCAAATGACCCCAGGCAGGCCCTCGCGAGACCTACCAGGGGTCATTCGACCCCGGGCAGGGCTCACTGGGGTCGTTTGATCGTAGGCCGGTCCCCCTGAGGTCGTGCGACCCCAGGCGGGTCTATCCGCTCACGCACGGGTCTGCCCGGGGTGGGGCGACCCCGTGCCGGTCTCTCCGACCCCAGACGGGTTTCCATGCCTGCCTTTTCTGCTTAAAGCCCCTCCTTTAGACTTTTTGAAGTCTTTTGCTCGCAGCACACTGCGTGGAGAAATGAGAGAACGCGTCTCTTGTTCGTATGTCGTCTTCCTCGCGCCGTCGACAAAGAGGAGAGAGTTTGCATTCGTCCGAGACGCGTGATACACGTGCGTTGGACTTCTCCATAGGTGTGTACACCATCTCCTGCGCCCTCTTTACTTGCAACGAGGGTTTTCTTTGTTCGCCCCGAACATCTAAGGGAGAAAATTCTGGCCTCTCGGGAATCGCCCGGAACCACAGGATCTTGACAATCATTGTGGATTTAATCCGGTTCCCAACCACCTCGATTGCTGCGAGGGGTTTATAATTGAAGTAATACACGGACCGCAGAGTCCCGACATGTAGAAATATTCCACAGAGCAACGGTACACCGAATGTTGAACCTCGACCAACTCGACAGGAGTGTCTCGATTCCTTCGAGAAAAATAACGGGTGCAACACTCCCTCAACGAACGGCACGGATGGAGCAAGAAAAACAAGCACAAAGTACAAAGGAAAAGTCATTTTCTCCCCTCCATGTCTCGAAGCACAAAAGCCAAAATAAAAAAAATGGGGGGCTTTTATAGAGGCCACCCTCCCTCTCCCCACTCTCGACTCTAGGACCGGGTAGGTCCCATGGGGGACCCACCGGTCCAGATAGGTCCCTCCGGGGACCAATCCAGACCGGATAGGCCCAGCAAGCCTATCTGGACTAGGGGGAGGGGGTCCGCGGGCCAACCGGCCCCGGATAGGTTTCCAAGGGAACCTATCGGACCTATCCGAATCGGATAGGCCCAACAAGCCTATCTGGACCAGGGGGAGGGGGTCTGCGGGCCAACCGGCCCCGGATAGGTTCCCAAGGGAACCTATCCAGTCCAGATAGGTCCTCCCAAGGACCTATTCGGTCCCAAATGACCCCTTAACCTCTATAATAACCCCCGCGGTCCCCACTTGAAAAAAGAGAGGAGGAATTCAGAGGAGTCATCCTAGCACACTCGGAGGCATCACTCGGAGCACTTGGAGCAATTGTTCTTTGGTTTTTTTGTAAAGACCCATATATGGGTATGGTTGATAAATACCCTTGGGTTTTGCATTTACGCCCTTAGGGGCTTTATGATGTAATTTTCTTTGTAATTTGGCGATAAAATAATAGAATTTTTTAAACAAATTAGAAATTATAAAAATACCTCCAAAATTACAAGAAAAATCTTGCAATGTCTTGTAATTGTAGAAATATCATGCAAGTTTCAGAAATTATAGATATGTCCTATATTTTTACTGAAAAGCCCTGTAAAGTCTACAATTCGTCGACAAAGTCATGTATTTACATAAAAGTCTTATATTTATGCAAATACCATTTTATTCTTTTCAAGGATTGCAAAAATACCCTGGCTTCCGGTTAAATGTGTGAATGCCATTCTTCGATGTGGGTTAATTGCACACGTCCTCTAAGACTTAAATTGCTATCACACTCAGAGCCAATATCAGATTACCAATATAACCTCAGCTAGTGGCAAATTACGAATAAATGCTGAGAGGTTTTGAAATTAGAATTGCAAATATACCCTTGTCCCTACCAAATTACATTTAAGTCCATAGATGGTGTCAAAATGTGGCATAATCTTCTAGCCACGGCCCAAATCCTTGCTTAAATTTTAGACTGTTGGATCACAGAATATTCTTTTGAAAGAAAATTATAAGGATTACACATAGAGGGACTGTATAAATAGTCTGTGCAGGGTTTATTCCGTGGGTGCGCATCGAATCAGACGATTTAGGTTCGAGCGCTGGACCTTTTCCCACTGACCGTAGTCAGTGTTGATTTACATCGGCCAAACTTCCGAACACCTTTATTTAACTGTCAAAGAAATCTTAAGGTCCTCTATAAGGGTCCTGACACCAAGAGAAGACTTGCTTGCACGGCTCAAAGCTAGTTCCCACTCACCACCAAAGTTCTAATAAAATTAGGGTTTCATCAAAGGCCGCTAGGTTAGGCAAGAAACCTTGCAATTTGGGAATATAACTACAATTTTTGCAGAAGCCGGAGGCATTTTCGGAGTGTTGGGAGGCTTTCTGAACTCCAGGGGTGTTTTGGTAATTCCAGATTTTCAAGAATATTTTGGTAATTTTACCAGGCCAAGAGCATTTCTGGAATTTTCAGGTCGGAGGGAGATTATGGTATAATCTCTAACTTCCGAGGGCACTGAGACAATTTCCGAGAGGTTTTGAAGGCTCTTGGGCCTTGAATTTTTCTTGCAAACAACAGGACTTGAATTTTTCTTCCAGTCCCAGGAAGGGCGTTTTTGTAATCCCTCATTATGTGATGGAATTATATAATTTAGCCATCCCAGGTGCATAGAAAATTACAAACATGGCCCTCAGAGGGACATAATTACAAACATAGCCCTCAGGGGCATAAATAAGGCCCAGGGTATTACATACCCTTGGTAAGCCAAAACAACGAACAAGCTTGCTCCCGAGAATGTCTCAATCTCTTGATTTCCCTCCCTTGGACCCCCGGGGGGCTATTTATAGTTGGAAGGCCACCAGGGTTGATTTAACCCATACGGGGTAGATTGGATTAAAATGACCCCGGGAGGGTCTTCTTCTCTTTTTTTTGTTCCGAGAGAGAGAGGGCAGCGAGGTTGATTGACCTTGGGCGGGGTCCAACTGCACCGGGGTCAAGTGACCCCGGGTGGGTTGGACCGCCCC
The DNA here is from genome assembly GCA_022559845.1 of Amorphophallus konjac. Classification (NCBI taxonomy): domain Eukaryota; kingdom Viridiplantae; phylum Streptophyta; class Magnoliopsida; order Alismatales; family Araceae; genus Amorphophallus; species Amorphophallus konjac. Next base: position 112,985 of record JAHNEJ010000640.1, read on the forward strand.
AGGTCAATTGACCCCGGGCAGACATGTCCAGGGTCAATCGACCCCCGACAGTTCTGTCCGAGGTCAATTGACCCTGGGCGAGTCTACCACAACTGCCCTGGGGTCAATCGACCCCGGGAAGGTTCCCACCGGGGTCATTTGACCCCAAGGAGGTTGACATGCCCCCCCCCCCCCCCCAACCTCCTCTGGCCTGTTTAGTGGCATGTTCTCTGCTCTGAGGCTTGCACATGTGTTGTGACTTCATCCCTGGGCAATTTGTTTTTTTTTGTGGGCAAAAAATTTACTTCCAACATAGACCTACCCCTATTCCCATGTCCTAAACCAAATTACATGTTTACCTTCGTCATGGTATGAGTACCCTTATCCTTTCAAGGGTGTTTACCGTTGTTGTCGCGAATTTGCCTTCCATGTCATAACCGATAATGTAGAGGGCAATAGCTCTTCTTTGGCAGTTAAACAAAGGTGTTCAGACTTTGTCAATATAAATTAACATTGACCAAGGTCAATGGGGAAAGGTCTAGCACCCGAACCCTAATCGTCTAATGAACTCAATTCATGAAATTAATAATGCTAATAGCGAATAACTTTGCATTCATGTTCAACAAACGAACATGATTCTTTTCCTAAATTTTTCCGTGTTAAACAGGAGGACAAGTAAAATACCCATTTATGCCAAGAGAGGGGGGGCCTCAAATGGACAGAAGGCCTGAATGAGTGACAACAATCTAAGAATAAGAAAAGAAAAATCTTGCCAGTGAAAGAGCTGAAAAGAAAATGCCAATTAATATATAGATGCAACATAAAGACAGACTGACTGCAAAACCTATGGCTCTTGAAGGTTAGGAGTGCATAAAGACCCATAGATAGAAACTAGGAGGGAAGGAATACTCTGGTGGGCGTGAGAAATGCTGGATACTTAATATATGAGTCAGTGTCACTGTTACAATAATCATTGCAGCCAACTGACACCTTGACCGAAGGAATTATACCATCGTGAGGAATACAGCAGGCATATAGACAATGAACTGAAGGGTAATACTTTCAGCTAGCAAAACCCTTCACACACAAGGTTCCCATTATAGAGTCTGTAGGAAGAACAGGGGTACTTCTGTAAACTAATAGGGATACATGTGTAATATTGTTAGCCTCTGGGTTTTCTTATAAATTTTCTTTTATTTCTGATCGCTCTCATGTAGAGGGGCAGAATTGTAATCCTCCACAATGCTCTTGAATATATAAACAAGGGTGGACTGCCCTAGAGAGGTGTGCACAGCCTCTCTTTCTCCCTCAGCCTCCGTCCTCTCCTTCTCTCTGCTCTAACATGGTATCAGAGAGAACGGTGCTGGGATCTCGTCGGAAGCCACTCCTTGGGCCGCACCCCTTCTAAGGGTTTCTCCTTGTTAGCGCAAGAGACCCTCTCTCCTTTCTCCTCTCTCTGATCTGCGCAGATCAGACAAGCCCCGGGAAAGCCCAAACAGGGTCGCCAGTGCAGGGGCCTGCTCGGACTGCCATCCGCTTCACGGATTCTTCCCGGAACATGACGAGAACCTCCGGGGGAGTCATCCTTATCCTCCTGCTCAGGCCGCAGTTGTCCACAGGCTCGCCTTCTGCCTTCCTCAGACCAACAGCCCTGTTCCTCAACACCGTTGCAAGGGTTCTCTCCAGCCGAACACTCCCTCGGGCCACCCTGCACAAGCCGGCTTTCCAGCAAACTTCTCTGCTGTTCTTGCGGTCTTTTGCTTAGGCCAAGAGGCTCTCCTGCACAGGCCAGCATCTCAAGTAGGATTTCCTGCTGACCTTGCTGCTCTGTCTGTGCTCTTGTTCAGGCCGAGGGCCTGATCCGCTGCCTCGACTATCTCTGGTCAGACCAATCACACTGTAACGCCCCGGAAAATTTTTCATTTTTTCGGATCAGGATCCGTGAGTTCGGAGCGTCATGGTGAGTCCCGATGCGTGTTTTGGGCTTTACGCGTGTTTTTGCCTGTCGGACATTCGAAACTCTGTGCAGAGTGAACCGATGCGTTGTCCGACTCCGGGACGTTACCAACGCGTAGTACGTTTTCCGAGGAACGTGGGGAGTATTTTTCCCTATTTTTGTGTTTTCCGGATTTCGGAAAACCTGCGTGGGTTTTCTATTTAAACCCTCACCCCCTCTCTCATTCTCTCTTTCACTCTCTCTCTCTTCTCTTTCTCTCCCTCTCCTCTCCGGGCAGCCGACGGAGCGGGGCAAGGGCGACGCGGGGATGCTGCGAGGGCGTGGAGCGGGAACGGGTCGAGGATCGAGGGACGGTGGCGCGTTGAAGCGCGGTCGCGAGTTCGTGCCGCGGCGGGGGTTTCGTGGGCGTTTTCGCGCGGAACGGCGTCCACGGTGCGCGGAATCTTCGGTGGAGGTAGGGGGATGGATCCTTAACCCCTTACTTCCTTTCCCGCGATTTTGGTAACCCGTGGTGAGCCGAGCGTGGGTTTATTGCCGTCGGGGGGTTTTGAATGCATTTTAGGGCGTGCGACGGATTCGTCGGATCGTGCGAGGTTTTCTCGCTTTCTTCCTCCCATTTTTGGGTTTTGGGGCTAGGGGAATGATCCCCATTGTTTTCCCCCTCGACTGGGGTCGAGAGGGCGTGGAAATCGGAGCCCAGGGCGGCTCCGGTCGGATTTCTGCCGTAATCGGTCGACCGACCGGCATTCGCAGAGGGGGAACCGACCGCTGCTGCGCTGCGTCGACGCTGCCCAGTCGCGCCGGTGTCGACCGACCCCTGCCCCTCTTGCCGTTTTGGGGCCCGGTCGGTCCTGTTAAGACCCAATGACTGACCTTTGGCCCCGTGAGTGTCCCGGACACCCCGTGGGTACCGTGACTGTGGTTTGGGTGTCTGGAGATACCGTCTTACCTCGATTAGCATGCACGTGGGTTTCAAGGGTCCGGGTGACCCTTTGTGTTCCAGGCTTCCGTGTTTTCGCTAGATCGAGTCGCCGTGTGTCGGCGTGAGTGCGGAGGGTTATTCCCGCACATCATTAGCCTCTTTGGAACGTAGTTTCCGTGTGGGCCATGTGTATGGCTTGTGGACTGTGAGTCCAATTGTCCAGCCTGGAGCTGGAAGATTTCTTAGCTTCCCTTTGGAAGGGATTGATTCGGCGGTTATGGCCCGCCTTAAAAGCTATACTGTACCGAGGTTTATGACCTAGGGATAGGCCAGATTGACGGCCTAGGGTTGTCCTGTGCAACGGTCTTGACCCTGAGTCCTGTGACTCAAGGACCGTTGGTTTAATAGGTTTTAGTGGACTGTCTAGAGTTCGGTGGCATCGTGCCACCCGTCTTCCGAGCTGGACGTGACAGGGCCTGTGCGTGGCCTATCCGTGTTCAGGTGGTTTCCACCGAGAGTCGCTTCTGTGGTGACCCCCACTGGTAGTAGCTTCCTGGGCACGCTTGTGCCGACCCACCTGAGAGTAGGTGGAGAGCTACAGTAGCTTGCCTGGGCACGTGTGTGCTAACCCACCTAGGGGGTAGGTGGAGAGCTACACCCGCTAGAGACGGTTTTTAGGCTGGTTTGCCGTAGGGCCTCCCCTGTAGCGGCTCGAGTCCGAGCCGGGAGGAAAATCAGCTAGAGGACCTGACGTGGTACAGGCGTTTAGTGTGTGCACACATAGTCGGGGGCTTCGGACGAGTGCTGACGAGCACGACCCCGACTAGATCCTTGTTTCTATTGTGGTTTGTGTGGTGCCTCAGTTTCCGCCTGAGGCGAGAGAGACACCTGTGGCGTGGATTAAGTCGTCGGTGGACGCATCCAGCCTTGCTTTTAGTGGGCAGTACTCCTGCCACACGGGACAGGTTTTCCCGTGTTTTCGGGTGGTTTCTGAGTGTCTTTCAGACACTGACGTTTAGGATTTCCAGTAAAGGTTACCGAGAGTTTTCCCCAGATAATATAGGGTTCACGACAACGTTGTCGTGATGGTTCTCCTAGCAGCGTAGGCAGGGTTTTTCCCGTTAGTCCGGTGGTCTCCCGACTGTGAGATCGGAGTGTGTTTCCCGATACAGTAGGAGTAGCTGCCGAGGTTTTACCGGCCGCCGTGTTTGCTGTTCCTACTGTCGTTGCGGCTTTCTGCTGTCGCCGTTGTTTACGGTTGGGGTTCCACGGGACCCCTACTGAGCCAGTGAAACGAGGCTCACCCTGCTTTTCAGGTGGGGCGGTTCTTCCTCGAGGTTCGAGGGTGCTACGCGGAGATTCGTAGTTGCCAGCTTGACGGGCCGAGTGTTCACTCGACATTGGGTACGTTTTATTTTCTGTAGACTGTACTTTCTTTGGACTAGACTCTGTAGTTAGTTTATTATTGTTATTCCTGCTTTATTTCCTATTCCTGTATACTGCCACTCACACACACCTTTTTAGCCCTTCCGAGCCCTCCGGCTCGTGGGCAGCGGACCAGAATTCGAATGGTATCGGGTTCTTCCCGGTATCCGAATCTTGGGTCGTTACAGATGGTATCAAAGCGGTGTATTTGTGGTGTGTACATAGGAATTCGAGATGATTGCAGTGATCAGAGTCCATGAAGTCCAGTACAGTCGGCAGCTGGCATAGGGTTTTGTGTTTATTTTTCCGCTTTGTTTCTCGCGTGAGAGCCTGAGTATGCTGTGTAGGCGGTTGCTGTTTCGTTGGAGTGCCGGTGTGGGGCCCGTGGAATGAGATAAAGAGATTTCTTCCCGATGGGTTGTGGCCCCAGTGGTGCTGCGTTGGGCAGAGGTTGCCGGCAGGTGCGTTGCTGTGGTGCTGCGTTCGAGGAATGTGCAGTGAGGCCAAGTGGCTGGTGAGGATTGTTCGTGGTTAAATGGCCATGAGAGTACTCCCGAGGGAGTTATTGTCGTTTTGGCCGCCCCAGCTTGAGATTTATCCAGCCCCTGAGGTGCCAAGATTGTGGTTCGAGGTGGCAGAACGGGTGTTCTGATCGAGAGATGTGCTCGGATGAGCGGAGGATCTTCTGGATGAGCTGTTGATTGTCGAGCCCGATGTTCTTGTTGTGCTCTGTGGTGTCAGAAATGACGTGCCGGTCCCGAATATTTTGCGGATTTCAAGACAGGATTGGGCAGAGTTGTCCCAGGGAGCTCTAAGTCCTGTGTTTTTGCGCGTGAATGGACTGTCTTACTCCTGGATTTGGTCCGAGATTGTGTGGCGGTGGCTTGGTTTTGGCCCAAATTGTGGAATTTGGGGCCATTATGCACTGCCTTGGACGCGCTGTGCGAGATTGCAGGCGAGATGTGAAGGTTCCGCGGCAGACTTGGGACGGAGTATGAGCGGCGACAGGTGCCGATCGTGGTTCGTGTCGTAGCTCTTGGCGTGGTGGTCCGCGTGGTGGCAGCTCAGAAGATGGATATTTGGAGGATCTGAGTATTAAGAATGGATTGGTGTTAGCACGGACGGATTCGAGGGAATGATGTCCGGTGGCTAGAGATGTAGCAGCCTTCGAGCCTGGCGTCTTTTATAGTTTCTTTGCTCCTCGGTAAGCGTTTGGCGTATTAATGGTTCAGAGATCCGAGGCAGGCTTAGGTGAGGAGCGTGTGGCAGTACTGATAAGTGTGCATTTATATGAGTTAAGTTATGATATTCACACTTTTTATGAGCTTTAATGTTAGTAATTATGCACTTATCACACTTAATATCAATTTTCGATCAAAATGCTTAGTTTAATGAAATTATTATAATTTGAGCAATAAATATGTTATTTTGCAGGCACTCGACAAGAACTCCACAAGTCTGCGCAAGAATGGGCCAAAGATCATGAAACATGAAAAGAAAAAGAAATAAAAATAAATAAAAATCAAAATCAAAAAAATTAACACCTCTATATAAATATTATGATATAGACTCATATAATATATACTCACTTATATATAATATATATATATATTCATATAATATATTCTTAATATATATATACCTATATATAGATATATATATTCATATTCACAATATATATATTCTTAATATCTATACATATAACATATCTATATAATATATATATATATATATATATTCATATAATCTATACATCATATATACATATATAATCATATATCTATAATCTATTCATCATAATATATACACGCTTATAGTATGGCCCAACCTTGGACGTCACCCTCATATATACTTGGCATGTTATATACTATAGCATGCAATATAGTATGCAATATAGCGTGCATGCAATATGACTTTCACGTAAGAGAACAACATGCCCAGGCTTCATGGTTGGCTTCATGTTGGAATGCATGGCAATGTGACAGGGCTTCAACGTGGTGGGTGCACCACGCACACAGGTGGATGGGCCAACGCACAAGGCTTCAGGCACTTTGCTTGAAGCAGCTGCATGCTTCACACGTCGGCAGCTAAGGCAAGCATTCATACAGGCTTCAAGCAGGTCAAATGTAGCATGCAGCAACACGGCAGAGAGGGCAGCCTTCTAAGGTGGCCGCCTTCACGTCGGCAAGCTTGTAAGTGGCCAAGGCAACTTCATGAAGACGCACGCGGGGCCTACAATGGCGGGCGCTGTGTGGTTATAGCGGTAGGAAAAGAAAGCCAGCCGACTTCAGCGGCCAGCGCACCAAGCGGCCTTCACGCCATCTTCAACTGCAAAAGCTTCAAGGTTGGTCGGCTGGGTCCACGCGGCATAAAAGGCAGGTTGGCAGAAGCCTCTGGCTTGACACGAACAACCAAAGGCAGCTGAAGGGCTGCTTTGCAACAGTCAAACATGAGCAAATGGCCATGCGGCCAGGGCATCTACACGTGGGTGCTTTTCACATCGGCAGAATGAGCTTTGCGGCAGCTTCACACCAACGAGACCAAGTCGGCCATCTTCACCTTCACGTGGGCAAATGATCAACGCGGCTTCAGACGTCAGAGACGGAAGAGAGGAGAAAACAGAGAGAAACAGAGCCAGAGGGCCTATAAAAGGAAGGGGTTGGAATGATTCAAAGGGGAGATAGCTTCATAATGTATTTTCAAGTCCTTTTATTGTTGTTTTTAGTTCTTATGAGAGTTTGAGAGTTTTGTGAAGAAGCAAGGAGAGAGGGGCAGGAGGCTCCTTCAGGTTCCAATTTATTTCATTGTTATTGTTCTTTGAATTTCTTGTACTCTCTATTTAATATTATCTTTTCAAATTAAGTGAAATTGATATTGTTATTTTTCTTGTTCATTTCTTTTGTTCATCCATTTACGTTTATTTTCTCTGGTTCAAAGTTTAGTGATTTTGTAATTCTGTCATTTTACTTTCACTTGTCTCATTAATTTTCAAGCCTGAGTTTTTATCATTCTTTTAATTTATTTAAAATAATTTTAATTTCTCAATTTCAAAATCAAGTTTTCAACCCAACTTTCACGATTTTCAATCTTAGAAACTCAAAGTCTTCAACTCTCAAATCTAAATCTCTCTGTGGATTCGACTCGGTCTCATCACTTAACTATTATATTTAATTTGTGGGCCGGATATTTAAATTTGGTAGCAGGACGTATTAACGACGTGCGTTTTCCCGCCATCAAGTACCTAGCCCAACCGCTGTGGCAGTGTGTGGCTGGCGATCAGTAGAGTCAGTGCTCGAGGTGTGACGAGTTGCAGTTCGCGGAATTGCAGCGGTGGTGCATCGAGAGATGCTGTGATCATGGTCCGACGGAGCACTTGGCGAGGGTTGTCGGAGGAGCTGACCTGACGATGGTAATGGTTTTTCTTGATGCTAGAAGGTGTGGTTCCCAGCATGTGCGAGGTTCGAGGTCAGGTCAAGCGTGGAGTTTTTCTTCCATTTGGTCGGAAGTGTGCTGGTTTCTCCTTAGGTTGGAGAGATCGTGTTTTGCCAAGTTCGTCGTGTTGCGTCGTATGTTCGAATTGGTTGGCCACCCTGGTGTGCCATGAAGTCCGTGTGAGACGCATCCTGTGTTGTGGCAATGAGGTTGCCTGTGAGAAGCGTTGCCCTTTTCCCCTTGATGCGTAAGGGCGTTGGCATTATTCCGAAAGGATGTGTGCCAGTTGGGCTGTGCTTGTGAAGATCCTTGGCTGGTGCTGTGGTTTCCGATGCGTTGGATCGGAGCCTGCAGAGTTGCAGAGGATTGCCAGATTAAGCGAGAGAGTCTATGCTCTGGGTTCGAGGTAATGGAGCTTTTCCTCACCCCGTTTTCCCGGAGTTAGCCAGCCGAGTTGAGGATTGTCGGGATGGTGGATCCCGAGTTGCCGTGATGGCTGTGCGCGTGGATCAGAGTGCACAGCGGAAGCCTGGTGGGCTTATAACCCCGTAGGCCCAGGATCGTAGCGTGGTTGCTACGGGCGGATTCCTGAGGCTGTGTTGAAGAGCATCGGAGGATTGGTTCCTCGATATGCGTTGTCTCCGGCTGTGTGAGACGTGTTGTTACCGTGCCGTTGCTTGAGGTATTGTGGCACTGGCAGGTGGAGAATCGGGGAAATATGTTGGCAAGTGTGCCGTATAAGTACCTTGTTCATTGGTTGGAAGCCGTGTCAGGCGTTTGGGTTCTAGACCTGGATAAGGTTGCTAAGGTATCGTCTGGCAGTGGTCGAGGATACGAGTTCAGAGTCAGTGGCTTGGTGCCGACTTGTGTTGGAGGTTGTGTCCTCGGATGGGATCGTGGTTCCCCAGGAGTGATCTCTGAGAGATTATGGGTCCCAGTTGGTAGCTGTGAGCTGCTGGTAATGCTAGCCGTGTGATCAGCTATGGTAGGGTCTGTATTATCAAGAGGCCCTGTTGAGTCCGGAAGTTTCAAAATGATGTGGAAGAGGACTCAGCGGTGGTAAGAATCTGCGAGGTTTGGGGACTCGTGTGCATTGGTCGTGGCGTCGTCGACCAGGATGCTGCGATGGCAGGCGGCACTTGTCTGATCGGGAGACATGTGCCGAGGATCGTTCAAGTGTTGTCCTGTGGCTCTGTGGCAAGAGCGGAGTCGAGAAATTGATAGGCGTCTAATTGGACTGATTGAGATGAGATAGGATTTAATGAGACAGGACGATGGACGATGCCTGCGTGTGGAGATCCCTTGAGGAAGTTGTCGTTGGATGGTGAACCTTGGTCTTGTGACCAGCATGGGAGGATTTCCCTGTAAGCCTGAGTCGAGTGAGGTGAGGACCGAGGATTCCAGAATCTTGTCATTTGATTTCGCCGTGCTCCCTTGAGAGGGTAGAGTTGGCATGAGGATCGGCTCGAGTTGCAGTGTTGGTCTGTGCGAGAGTCAGGGGATGGCCTCGAGAATTGTAATGTTCCCTTCGGATCTGGTGATGGACCAGGAAAGAAGGAAGAAGTCGAGCAAGCGGAGGCTTCCCATTGGCGAGTGTTTGGTGACCAGTGGATGGTCTTTCACAGACAGAAGGTGCTGGTTGTAGCGAGTCGAGAATAGCGAGAGTCGTGTGTAAGCGAGGCCTTTGGTGGCCGTTTCCATGATGTGCCATTTCCTGGGTGGGACCTGGGCTTTGTCAAAGTTTGAGTTCTGACAGAGCTGGTCCAGTGCTGTTATTGGCATTCGACTTGCCAGGTATGAGGTGGTCCTTGGCGCAGAACCGACGGAATTGTCGCAGTCAGTTGGAATGACTGTGTGAGCTGGTTGAAGCCCAGTGGTGGTCGTCCCTTGCGAAGGGCGTGAGATCAGTCAGCTGGTAGCGGAGTTGACGCGTGATCGGTCCGCCGAGCAAGAAATTTTATCGGTGGATGTCTCTCGTAACGAGGATTGCGTTTCCTCGGTGAGTGAGATCATGGCAGCGGTGCCACGGTTGGATTTTCGTTGTGGCTGAGGTGATGCCAGACTTGTGCCCTTTTTGTGTATGCCTGCTCTGATGATCGATATGTGTTGTGAACTGAGCAAGGCATTGTCCGTGATCAAAGTCTGGCTGTGTCCCTCAGGATTTGTGTATCGCGAGTGTCGAGGTTTGGTTGGAGCTCTGGGAGCGTTGCCAGCTGGGTGTGTTGTTCTTCCCTTGTGCCTTGGTGGTTGCCTCAAATTTCGAGGACGCAATTTCTGTAAGGAGGGGAGAACTATAACGCCCCGAAATTTTTTCGTTTTTCCGGATCAGGATCCATGAGTTAGGAGCGTCACGGTGAGTCCCGATGCGTGTTTTGGGCTTTACGCGTGTTTTTGCCTGTCGGACATTCAGAACTCTGTGTAGAATGAACCGATGCGTTATCCGACTCCGGGACGTTACCAACGCGTTGTACGTTTTTCGAGGATCATGGGGAGTATTTTTCCCTATTTTTGTGTTTTCGGGATTTCGGAAAACCCGCGTGGGTTTTCTATTTAAACCCTCAACCCCTCTCTCTTCTCTCTTTCACTCTCTCTCTTCTCTTTCTCTCCCTCTCCTCTCCGGGCGGCCGACGGAGCGGGGCAAGGGCGAGGCGGGGATGCTATGAGGGCGTGGAGCGGGAACAGATCGAGGATCGAGGGACAGTGGCGCGTTGAAGCGCGGTCACGAGTTCGTGTAGCAGCTGGGGTTTCGTGGGCGTTTTCGCTCGGAACGGCGTCCACGATGCGCAGAATCTTCGGTGGAGGTAGGGGGATGAATCCTTAACCCCTGTACTTCCGTTCCCGCGATTTTGGTAGCCCGTGGTGAGCCGAGCGTGGGTTTATTGCCGTCGGGGGGTTTTGAATGCATTTTAGGGCGTGTGACAGATTCGTCGGATCGTGCGAGGTTTTCTCGCTTTCTTCCCCCCATTTTTGGGTTTTGCGGCTAGGGGAATGATTCCCATTGTTTTCCCCCTCGACTGGGGTCGAGAGGGCGTGGAAATCGGAGCCATAGGGCGGCTCCGGTCAGATTTCTGCCGTAATCGATCGATCGACTCGGGCAGTTCGGTCGACCAACCGGCGTTCGCAGAGGGGGCGTGACCGCTTTGGTTCGGTCGACCGACCCTAACGGGCCGATCGACCGACAGCTGCTAAGGGAGGTCGACGCAGCTGCGCTGCGTCGACGCTGCCCGGTCACAACGGTCGACCGACCGGCGCAAGGCGCCTTGGTCGACCGACCCCTACCCCTCTTGCCGTTTTGGGTCCCGGTCGGTCCGGTTGAGACCCAATGACCGACCTTTGGCCCCGTGAGTGTCCCAGACACCCCGTGGGTACCGTGACCGTGATTTGAGTGTCCGGAGGTACCGTCTTACCTCGATTAGCGTGCACGTGGGTTTCAAGGGTCCGGGTCACCCTTTGTGTTCCGGGCTTCTGTGTTTTCGCTAGATCGAGTCGCCATGTGTCGGCGTGAGTGCGGAGGGTTATTCCCGCACATCATTAGCCTCTTTGGAACGTGGTTTCCGTGTGGGCCGTGTGTATGGCCTGTGGACTGTGAGTCCAATTGTCCAGCCTGGGGCTAGAGGATTTCTTAGCTTCCCTTTGGAAGGGATTGAGTCGGCGGTTATGTCCCGCCTTAAAAGCTATACCGTACCGAGGTTTCTGACCTAGGGATAGGCTAGATTGACGGCCTAGGGCTGTCCTGTGCAACGGTCTTGACCTTGAGTCCTGTGACTCAAGGACCGTTGGTTTAATAGGTTTTAGTCGACTGCCTAGAGTCCGGTGGCATCATGCCACCCGTCTTCCGAGCTGGACGTGACAGGGCCTGTGCGTGGCCTGTCCGTGTTCCAGTGGTTTCCACCGAGAGTCGCTTTTGTGGTGACCCCCACTGGTAGTAGCTTCCTGGGCACGCTTGTGCCGACCCACCTGAGAGTAGGTGGAGAGCTACAGTAGCTTGCCTGGGCACGTGTGCTAACCCACCTAGGGGGTAGGTGGAGAGCTACACCCGCTAGAGACGGTTTTTAGGCTGGTTTGCTGTAGGGCCTCCCCTGTAGCGGCTCGAGTCCGAGCCGGGAGGAAAACCAGCTAGAGGACCTGACGTGGTACAGGCGTTTAGTGTGTGCACACATAGTCAGGGGCTTCGGACGAGTGCTGACGAGCACGACCCCGACTAGATCCTTGTTTCTACTGTGGTTTGTGTGGTGCCTCGGTTTCCGCCTGAGGCCAGAGAGACACCTGTGGCGTGGACTAAGTCGTCGGTGGACACATCCAGCCTTGCTTTTAGTGGGCAGTACTCCTGCCACACGGGATGGGTTTTCCCGTGTTTTCGGGTGGTTTCTGAGTGTCTTTCAGACACTGACGTTTAGGATTTCCAGTAAAGGTTACCGAGAGTTTTCCCCAGATAATAGGGTTCACGACAACGTTGTCGTGATGGTTCTCCTAGCAGCGTAGGTAGGGTTTTTCCCGTTAGTCCGGTGGTCTCCCGACTGTGAGATCGGAGTGTGTTTCCCGATACAGTAGGAGTAGCTATAGAGCCGAGGTTTTACCGGCCGCCGTGTTTGCTGTTGCTGCTGTCATTGCTGCTTTCTGCTGCCGCCGTTGCTTACGGTTGGGGTTCCACGGGACCCCTACTGAGCCAGTGAAACGAGGCTCACCCCTGCTTTTCAGGTGGGACGGTTCTTCCTCGAGGTTCGAGGGTGCTGCGCGGAGATTCGTAGTTGCCAGCTCGACGGGCCGAGTGTTTACTCGGCATTGGGAACGTTTTATTTTCTGTAGACTATACTTTCTTTGGACTAGACTATGTAGTTAGTTTATTATTGTTATTCCTGCTTTATTTCCTATTCCTGTATACTACCACTCACACACACCTTTTTAGCCCTTCCGAGCCCTCCGGCTCGTGGGCGGCGGACCAGGATTCGAATGGTATCGGGTTCTTCCCGGTATCCGAATCTTGGGTCGTTACACACATCGGCAGCCAACAATTATCATCCAGTGTGGAAGTTTCCCTTCTATGCTCCGATATGGCGGATACCTCTTCTTCAGCCACCGAAATGTCATCAACTATGGTTCAGCCTGTGACCCTGACATCTGCTGGCCAGACTACATTACAGATCACATCAGAGAAATTGACAGAGAATAACTTTTTATCATGGGCTGTCGCTGTTGAACTCTTTATTGCTGGCTGCGATAAAAGGGTTTTCCAACTGGCGATCAGAAAATGCTAAACCCCTTAGATCCTCTCTTCTTGCTTGGAGGATGGATAATAGCATGGTCGTGCCTTGGCTTCTCAACTCTGTCAGCCCTGGGATTCAACCGACCATCTTGCACAAGTCTACTGCTGCTGACATGTAGAAGACCCAAGCTGGTCTTTATGGTCACGAGAAGAATAAAGTTCGCCTATATCACTCGAGTCACAATGTTCGTGAGTTAAAACAAGGTTCTCTTACTGTTACAACATACTTTTGTGCTCTAACTTCACTGTGGAATGAGTTAGATGCCGATCATACAGCTAAGTGGGTGTCGCTTGCTGATCAACAAACCTATTTGGCAATTCAAGAAGATGATAGGATTGTGAAGTTCTTGAGTGGGCTGAACTCAAATTACGAGGCCTTACGTGGACAGATCCTCAACATGGACCTAGCTCCCTCATTGGAAGAGAATTACTTTGAAGTCCTAAGTGAAGAACAGAACCGACAAGTCATAAACAGCAAACCTGTCACTCCTGCACACCCTGATGTTGGAGAATACTCTCCACTTGCTAGTGTTACCAGTAGACCTACCCCCACTGGTGATAGGAAGCAAGGTGAAAAGAAATGTACTCACTATAGCCGCACAAACCATGCCTCAGATTTTAGCTGGGAGAAATATCCTAATAAGATGCCTGCAAAGTTCAGAACAAATAAGAGGGGACAAAAGTCGCACAGCAATGTCATTGTGTCTCTGCTGCTGCCCCTGATGCTTCTGCTTCTGATTGGACCTCTACTACAGTGACTCCAGCACTCTCCTCTTTGGACATTGTCACACTTCAACATCTTCTTTCACAGCTTTAGGGCACCTCGTCATCATCCTCCCCTTCATTACTGTCAAGTATACATGGTGCTGCCTTGAGTGCCACTGCTCGATCCCTTGGACATTCTTGGGTGATTGACTCTGGTGCTAGGTACCACATGACGAGTATACCTCCTTCCTTTCATTCATATTCGCTATCTTCGGTTCAAGATAAAGTCATTATTACTGACGGTACCCGTGCTACTATTGCTAGGTTCTGTTAGACTTTCCGATCACTTGACCCTTTCCTTCACATTTCATATGCCATCTCTTTCCATTAATTTCCTAGTCTTGCCAAACAATTAAATTGTTCTGTGACATTTTTCCCCACTTATTGTGTCTTTCAGGATCTAAAAAGCAAGCAAACGAATGAGAATGACTGTGAAGTAGATGGACTTAATTTCTTTGTGTCGGATAATACAGCTGCTCTTCAATCCTCTGCACCTTCATTTTGAGATACACAAGCTCAGGAGATTACTCTGTGGCACTCTAGATTAGGACATTTGTCTTTTCGTTCATTGAGAGTCCTACTCCCGTCGTTATTTACTTAAGTTGATATGTCATCTCTTTTGTGCCAAACTTTTCAGTTGGTAAAGCATTGTAGAACCAATTTTCCTCCTATAAATAAAAGTATCCCTCCTTTTGAACTTGTTCATTCTTATGTTTGAGGACTTTCCCTTGTTCCCTCCTTGGATAGTGTTGCGCGGGTTTTTATGCCGATTAACCGGGGTGAAGGAAGGGATATAGCGGGAAAGGAAAAATACGGGAGTTTGATGTTTCTCGGGTATCCTCCTTACGGGTGCATGTCTCTCACGGCGGTATCGGACACTCTCCTTTCACGGAAAGTCGGAAAGGGTCGAATGGCACGTAAGTGTCGGGATAAAGATTAACCGGACAGGGTGCTGGCGTGCCAGTCGATTTCTCAACAATCACTCATGGAACCAAGGTTTGACCGGGGGAGCGCCACCAGGGCGCGGCACGTGGGCTCAGGCGATCGGACGACACGTGGAGAGAAGGGGTTCCATGGGTGCGAGTGCGTAGGCGATTGCGGGAATCGTGTACATGACGTCTTTCCCCACCGGCCGCAAGCAACCGGTGTTTATTTACATCGGATTGAATCCGAATACCTTCGTTCCATGCTGAAGAAAAGTCTGTATATGTGTCTGAAGCCGTGGGTGGAGGGCCGGGTGCATTCAGCAGTTAGGAGTACGCGTTAGACTGGGGGGGTGTTCACTAGGGTTAGGGTATTGGGCACGGATGCCGAGTGGTGTGGGTAGAGAGCCGGGAGCCCGAACACGGGCGTATACAATTTACTGGTTTTATGATGAGCCACATGGACTTTACAAGCGGGCCTGAGCGGCCAAAGTACAATTGGAGCAAGCCACGGGACAATTCCGACATGTGAGTCGGTCCCCGGGTCATTGCGTGACAAAGCGGATGTCCGCGTGTTCTACTGGAACTCTTTACAGAGGAGCTGGTGTGGGCCCGACTGCCTTGGTGGTCAGAACGGACACGGGTTGGCGCCTGGCGGAGGTCGGATGCGGCTCGAGGTGAGCGGTCGGGTCCGGGTCTCAGACGGCGAGTGTTGTCATGCTGGAGAGTCGAGGTCGGCCCCGGGACTATGATTCCCGGGCCAGAGGTCCGACTAGACTCGTTTCGTCAATCTGAGGGGCCTACAGCCAACTGGGAGGTGAGCGGTGGGCCCGCGGTTCCGTGTCGAGGGCCGACGCGGTGTTATGAAGTATCCTTCGTCACCGTCGTAAGTGTCGTAAGTTGACGTACACGGGCGGTCCTGGGGTGCGGGCGTATTTGCCTTTGGTACGGTCATCTTACACGTGGCAGGGATGGACTTGTCATGAGACGGCTAGACACCGCGTGAGGGAAGTATGTAAGACATACCCTCGGCGTGTGTGAGTCGACTAGCAAGCCAAACGCGCGCGCACTTGTCTTCTCGCGTTCCCGGCCCTTGTCGAAAGCCTCGAGAGTCCGAGGGTGCGACAATTAGGCCGGGGAAGATCGCTCGTCCGACTATGTGTCCGTGCGTTGCTTCCTTCCTTTTTTCATGCATTTTTTAGCTTGTTGGTAAGGGGGGCAATTTATAGAAGTTAAAGGGGTGGGGGTGGGGTTTAGGCGGACCAAGTTGGGGGTCCAACTTGGTCTGGGTAAACCCCCAAAATAGTATTTTTATTATTATTTTATTTGTATTTTTTTGTGCGTTTTTTGTGTGTGTGTCGAAGTGTGAGAGATGGGGTTTAGGCGGACCAGCCCAAGGGCTGGTCTGGTCCGCCTAAACCCCTCTTCGGAGGGTAGACATTCTTTTTTTTTTTTGTTTTTGGAGAGGTCCCCAAGCTGGTCCGCCTAAACCCCTCCCCAGGGGGGGGTTTTAGGCGGACCAAAGTGGTCCTCTTTTTAATTTTTAAAAATCTTTTTTTTATTATTCAAGGGTTTAGGCGGACCAGCCTGGGGATCCAGGCTGGTCCGCCTAAACCCCCCCCCCTTGGGGGGTTTAGGCGGACCAGGTAGAAGAGAGAGGGGGAGTGGCCCCACCTCTATAAAACCCGATTTTTGTGTATTTTCTTCTCAAATTGGTTAACAAAGAGGATAAAGGATACTGGGAGGATACACTGGTGGACTGGCTACTTGTGCGCGAAGATCGAGGGATTGACGTGTGTGACTCAACGTAATCCCGGGACTCCGTCTTCGCGAATCCTTCGGCACACGGGTACGACGACGAACCTTGCACGAACCTCGGACCGCGAAACTGAGAGTTTGCACGGACTGGGACTGGGGAGGGCCGTCGGGCCTCCGGGCTGGGGAGAGGGCGCGGCCCCCCGGGGAGTTCGCTCTCCCCGGGGGCGCGGCCACGCCCTGGGGCGCACGGGCCCCGGGCAAAGTCGTAACCCCGTGGGATGGCCCCCGGGGATCTTCCTTTGTCGTCTGGGGATATCCCTTGGGGGATATGAAGTTTTGGGGTATTGAAATGGCCCATGGGAGCCATTGTTCTTCGAGTTGTAGTGGCCGCTCGCAAGGTGTTCGGGCGAATGCCCGACACACCCCGGGTTGCCGAACGAGCCGCGTAGGTGGCCGACGGGCCTCGGATTCGGCCAAGGGCCAAGGGTAGCAGTCCGTAGGGGCTGGAAGGAGGCACCTTGGGCCGATGGGCCTTGCCTCGTGCTGTGTGCCGCGTTGTACGGCGGGTTGGTAGGGTAGTCTCGGGTCGACCCGAGAGCTAAAGTCGAGTGGCATGTTGCCACGTGTCTGAGGGTCGGGGGTGGCCCCGGCTTGCTGGGGGGTCGTTGTAGGACCCAATTGGTGTACTAGAATCACGGGGTGGCCCGCAGGTTGGTGTAGAAGGGTTGAAACACGTGCGCCCACAAGGTGTTCGGCAGAATGCCAAACACGCGTGTGTGAGCCGTACACGCGTACTACGGGCCTCCTGAGCCTGTGGTTGACGTATTTAGGTCTCCCTTTGACCTTGGAGGGTTGAGGGAAGGCATTCCGGGGTAGGCCCCCAGCCTTTTCACTGAGTGCCACGTGGCGTGGCTCGTAGTCGGAGTGCCCCTGGGGTGCCCCGGGTGGCCGTGTAGAGTGCGGAAGAAGTCCGCGACTTATGAGTCGAGAGTGGTCCCGATCGATGGCTAGTGCCGCCGTGCGCCTCGGCTAGCGGGTTAGGGCCGTTGGTCGGGCCCACTGGATTGTCGGAGGGGCCGGATAGCCCACGCCTTGAAGGTGTTCGAGGAAATTCCCGAACCCTTATTTCTGGGTATTTTGCTGAGGAAATAGTCCGAGTACAACAGATAGCTAGAGATGTTTCATTACATTCAACGATGACTCCCCTCATTGCTCTTAGCTATATTTGTTGCGATCCCAGGAGGAAGTACCTCGTGTTGTTCAGGTGTTTTGTAGCATGGTTAACACTCAGTTCAACACAAAGGTGAAAATCCTTCATTCAGATAATGCCCGCGAATACTTTGCTATAAGTGTCAACATCTTTCTTGAAGATGAGGTGGTGCTTCACAAATCGTTTTCTATATTCTCCTCAACAAAATGGGTTGCTGAACGAAAAAATTGGCATCTTTGTGAAACTGCCAAAGCTCTTCTTTTTCAACGTCCTCTGCCCAAATCCTTCTGGGCAGAGGCAATTCATACTGCCGATTACATCATCAATAGAATGCCATCCAGAAGTTTGCATGGTTGTTGTCCTTCTACTCTTCTCTATCCAGACCAACCATTATTTAATCTCTTATCTCAGATATTTGGATGTCTTTGCTTCATTCATACTCTAGGACTCAATAGCACCAAACTGGATCCACAGACTATTCGTGGTGCTTTTCTTGGATACTCTTCTACTCAAGTTACCGGTAGTATAATCCTCTCTCGTCATTTCTTTGTTTGAAATGATGTTACCGTCTTTGTGTCAGAGTCCTACTACTCTCCCCAGACTCAGCCTCAGCAGGAGAATTCTACCATCCCACCTACTTCCTCTTCTTATGTTACACCCTTGTTGCCTATACCTCCTTTGTTTATCTCTGTCATAGATGGATCTTCTAGTGTTTATATCCCCGAAATTTGTACAAAGAGTGTTGATAAGCAAAAACAAATTATTACTCATAGGCGCAAGGAGTTCAGAGAGAAGTCCTCTACTGATCAGTGGTGCTAATCTTTCAGATTCCCCTACTCTTAATGACTTGAATCTTCCAATTGTTGTTAGGGTGTTCAGGACTGCACTAAGCATCCCATCACCAATTTTGTTACCTATTCCGATGTTTCTCTCTGGTACTATTCCTTTCTCTCTTCGTTATCTTCTATCCAAGTTCCTACTACTTTCTCTCAAGCTATGCAGGATCCAAAATGGCAGCATGGAATGGACAAGGAGTTGAGTGCTCTGGACAAGAATGAAACTTGACTCTTAGTTGATCTTCCAGAGAACAGACAGCCATTTGGATCCAAATGAGTCTATACAGTCAAATATAATGCAGAGGGTGAGATACAGAGGTATACAGCTAGACTTGTTGCAAAAGGATATACTCAAACATATGGGGTCGATTATCAGGAGGCAATTGCTCTTGCTGAAGTCTGTTAGGGTAATCCTTTCACTAGCTATCCAGCACTCTGGGGCTTTGTACCAACTGGATGTTAAAAATGTTTTCTTGAATGGTGAGTTATAAGAGGAAGTGTACATGCTGCCACCTCCTGGGATGGATACAAAAGGATAGGTGTGTTGTCTGAAGAAAGCACTCTATGAGTTGAAACAGTCCCCCTAGGGCCTGGTTTGATAGGTTGTCTTGCCATGGTCAGATTTGACTTCAAGCAATCGAATGCTGATTATACTATGTTTGTCAAGTGGACAGGGGACATGTAACTGTGCTACTTGTCTATGTGGATGGCATGATTGTCACAGGAGATGATGAGGCTAGAATCAAGAAATTAAAGGAAGACTTGGCAGCTGAATTTGAAATCAAAGATCTAGGTGAATTAGGATATTTCCAGGGAATTGAAGTAGCCAGATCGAGCAATGGGATTTATATTTGTCAGACAAAGTATGTATTAGACTTGCTAACTGAGACTGGAAACTTGAGGTGTAAGCCTGCAGCAACACCAATTGAATTAAATCATGGTTTATCAGACGAGGGGAGAAGAACTTTCACTAGAAGATAAGAGTTTTGTACTAGAGACTGGTAGGGAAACTTCTATATCTGTCATCAACTCAGTCAGACTTCAGTTTTGCAGTTAGTGTGGTTAGTCAATTCATGCATGCTCCACGAATAGTACATATGAAGGTTATGGAATGGATACTAAGGTACTTGGAAGTCATGTCCAGGAAAAGGAATTCTTTCTCAGAAAGCTGAAAGCCTGAGTTTTAAAGGATATGTAGATGCAGATTGGACCGGGTCATGAGATGATAGAAGATCAACTTCTGGTTACTGCACCTTCCTAGGTGGCAACCTGGTTACCTGGAGAAGCAAGAAGCAAACAATGTGTACAAGGTCAAGTGCAGAGGCAAAATACAGTACCATGGTGCATAGATTAACAGAGTTAATCTGGTTGGAACTCTTCCTGCTAGATTTGGAAATTCTAATGCAACTACCCATGAAACTCTATTGTGATAACAAGGCAGTAATAAATGTTCCCAATAATCTTGTTCAGCATGAAAGAACAAAGAACATTGAAATTGACACGCATTTCATTAGAGAGAAACTAGATTGAAGAAAACTTTGTCTACCTTATGTGAAGTCACAGGAACAAGTTGCAGATGTTTTCACGAAAGCTATGACTGAAGCACAATTTAAGTCTACTCTTGACAAGCTGAGCACGAAGGACATCTATGCTCACCTTGAGGGGGACTGTAGGAAGAACATGGATACTTTGTAAATTAACAGGAATACATTGGTAATATTGTTAGCCTCTGGGTTTTCTTATGAATTTTCTTTTTATTTCTGGTCACCCTCATGTAGAGGGGCAGAATTGTAATCATCCACAATACTCTTGAATATATAAACAAGGGCGGACTGCCTAGAGAGGTGTGTGCAACCACTCCTCTTTCTCCCTCAGCCACTGCCCTCTCCTCTCTGCTCTAACAGAGTCAAATGTCCAGACCTTCATTGCAAGCACCCAATTTAGATGAGGGGCAGGAGAGGTTGTCTCAGATTTGGGTGATTTTGGCTGCCCTGATAGTCACCCAATCTCGATTTAATTCCCAATTAACAATTCCCTCTCAGACATTTTTTGACAATGTGCACAAAGCCTTCTTCGAGAGCCAATGGCACAACAGGTGTCTGTGTTCTACCTAAATGTGAATATGAGCTCCTTGGGCCTTCACTTCTTAGTAGCCACTAGAAGCTAAACAACAGCATGAGTTATTGATTGGCCACTAGTTTCTTAACACCTTACAGGCAGTGTGGCACATGCCAGGTGCCCCATGAACCCCTAGTGGATGCTGGCATGCAATAATATAAGTACTTGATGATAATTATAGCCTAAAGGCCAAATAACCATTCAGTCTTGCTGGTGGTTCGTGAGCATGCACCGTTGTTTTGTAAGAATCATCAAAGATGGAACCAGAGCTGACCTAAGAATTTCAAGCATATATTCTGCAGTCAGATTCGCAAGCAAGAATTTCTTCCTGGAGCATCCAGTATCTGTCCAGTGAGTGTTCTCTTTTAAAGAAGATACTAAAAAGGTTCAGAGTAGATGTTTGCATTTGCCTCGCATCACATATGAAGCAAAAAACCTTGTATTCATGAAGGAATGTTATTATAATCAGACAAGTCATGTTTCATGGGCAACATTTTCCTACAATGTCAAAACTTCCTTTAGAAATTTGTTCATCCTCGGTCATCTTCCTCAATTGAGCATTATTGGAAAATCATATGATTTGTGTATATGGAACACACGAAAGTAAGCCTTAGATGTGATGTTAATTCAGTTAAATTAAGTGAATAAACAAATCAGATGTAAAATGATTGGCCATGAAGACAGATGACCAAAAGAAGTCAGGTCAAACCACGCAGCAAATGCAAGTTTATACAATATAAAGAGGATTCTTGGAGTCTAAGACTCACACAGAGAGCCTTTTGTGACTGAATATACCCAAGGTGTTGCGTCCATTTGAGCACTCCAGCTCAACCTAAAGAGAATAATAATCAGAAAGTTGACTAGAAAAGAAGTAGCAGTTCATAGAAGTCATTTACTGACACGTCTCTAAGCTCTCTTACCCTTTTCTTGCCAACTTCTCGAAATTGCATTTGACCATTGCATATAGGAGAATAAAAAGTCACGAATATGCACATGTAACTACTCACCCTCATTGACACACGCTCTCCAGAAATGCCATCAATGGCCCGTACAAGGGGGTCAAAGATTGCCACCAATTTCTGGACTTTGCTTCTATCTCTTAGGAAATCCTGCAGTTGTTTCCAACTTAGTCTAGTTCATCAAACAATTAGAACTGGACATACATCCATATACAAGGAAATTTGAGAACAAAAATGACTGAAACAGCTATACGAAAGCCTGAATGTGAAGACAAGGATCAGGTAAAATATTGAAAGCTTCTTTGATTATTATGAGGGCAATACCCTATATAAGCATACAAGGCAAATTGTTAATACAGGTATGACAAGGATGACTCCCTAATACTAGTGTCTCCCAGCTGCAAGCCTGCAAATGTCACCAGCCTGATATGAGGAGAGAGGAGGTGATGGCAAGCAGAGCAGACGGTGATGCTGGCGAGCAGGACAGCCATGTGAAAAGTGAAAACACAAATGCCACTGGTGGCCAAGCAGCACAATGATTGAATCTGCCAAGTTCTGATGTCAGTGACACCAGTAGAAAACAACAAAGACAATGGCCATGGCAGTGCCTAGGAATGGTGACAATGATGATGGCTGTGCACATAGCAAAAGGGAAAGCAATAGATGGCAGTGAACAGCAATGCGGATAGCATTGTGGCAATGATGACAAAGCCAAAAGATACCAGAATCAGAGAAAATCAATGACTAACAAATGGCACATGTAAAATGACCAAAAAGAGTTCCAAAAGTGACTGTCACAGGCGGAACACAGCATTGGAGAGAATCTGGACTTTAGATACCATGTTAAGATATGGAGCAAGGTAAAGTTTCACCAATTATTGTCATGCCAATAGCCCAATACATACACAAACACATGTGGCTTCCAAGTAAAAGTATGACGAGGACAACTCATCAACTCCCTAATACTAGTGTAACTAGAAAAGGATAAATGTACAATATATAAACAACACTGACCAGCAATGCAAGTGATGAATTTAAAATATAACCTATATGTAGTACATACAAAAACATCTCCAGGACATGATCATATCAAAGACATTACTCTGATAAGATGAACAGATTATGACTTAGTTCCCTTCAAGACAATCAGAAGAAGAAAATATAATGCATGATAAGTTAGAATTTACTTCATATCACCTTTCTTTTTCTTTTATTGATTCTTGAATTTCCATAGAAACTCCCAGAATATTGTCTTCACATGATTCAACATTGGGATGAAATCATCATCATCATCACATAATCACAACAAACTGGGCTCAGAAAGGCAGATCCTATCCCACACAAATTGGGTTCAGAGAGAGAGAGAGATCTTATCCACCATTCTCCAGAATCACATTTACATTTGGCATGCATAATTCTGGTCCTGCCTTCTATGAACCTCCCAGAGGACAGTGTGTTTCTTAGTGGGTGCTCCATTAGTCTTTTCCATTTAACATGTCTAAACCATTTTAAATGCTTTTAACATATCTCTTATAGCTGTATCCGTCCTTTCTCTGAAAGAGTCATTTAATACCATCTCATTTTCCCACACATTCACCTTAGTTTTTACATCTCAATGTTTTCATTATTCAGATGGACACAATATAAAGATAATGTTAGAAAAAAGAATCAGTTCATCATTCAGACAGAAAAAGATTTATTAGCTTTTTAATGTTCAAAAAAACATGCACAGAGCATCGGAAGAAAACTGAAGACAAAATTTTATAGCACAAGAGCATACTGGTGGGAGAAGATTTGCTACAGCTATCATTCCCCAGTTCCAGAAGAAGGGGGCTGTGCCAAATCGAGCACTAACAGTTGGCACACCAAGAACTTCATAAGCACTTCTAACTTCTGGTAAATTCCTGTAAGAATACATTTAAAATGAAAGTGGTCAGCTTGACGCACAGACATGATCAAAAGAAATAGAGAAAATTTCGTGTTACACTCTGAGGGAAAAGCAAAGGTGCATAATCATTATAAATCAAGGAAACAAAAAAGAGAGGTATTTTTTCCTATTCCTGTGTACTTTTAACCACATATAAAGATATAACCATATGCTACTCATTCTCTGTTACATGCATTTTCAGATAAGCATGACTAAGCTACAAGAAGGATGTTAACATCAAGACAAGCAACAAAAAGTCTAAGAAAGAGGGGGGGGAAAAAACTTAACGAAGGGAAGTATCATTGACAAGTGACACAGACCAACAGAGGATTGTCAGACATTGCAAAGAAACCAGGTAAAACTTGTTCCCAAACCGCTAGTGACCACAAAATATTCAATCCCCGGGTCTCATACCTCTCAGAGTCGGAAGCCATCCATCAATATACCGTCTTCGGTTTCATGACTTTCAACTCCCATACATCCACAATCCAATGCCATCTTCATGGCCAAACAAAAGCAACAACAACTCGGGTTATCATATTCTACCCGTTGTGACAAGTTCACCTTTATCGAAGCCTGTTGATCTTCAAAAAAAAATATGGAGCTTAAAATAGAGGTGCCCCGGCGGACTTAGCCATTCCCATCAAAGAGATGGCTAAGGATAAAAAGATCTAAAATTCAGCTGAGGTGAAAACTCGAAAGAACATCTCATGCAAAAATAGGTAACCCCTCAATATGAAAACTCGCAAGGACGCATCAGAAAAGGCTAAAGGGGGCCAACTTCGGCAAAAACTCGATAGAGCATCAGGGTTGGTTAAGGTGAAGAAAAAAATAAAAAAAAAGAAGGTCGTCATCAACTAGTGGCATGGCACTCTCTATTCAAAGGTCTCATCGCGGCGTAAAAGAGGAAGCGACCACTCACTCAAAAGAGGAAGAAGAGAAAAACTGAAACCCAAATCCTCAGTTCAAAAACCCTTTTGGGTAAGTAACCACCAAATTAAAACCCAAATCCTCAGTTCAAAACCCCTTTTGAGTCCGTAACCACCAAACTAAAACCCAAATCCACAGTTCAAAACCCCTTTCGGGTCAATAACCACCCAAAATAAAACCCAAATTTTTGGTTCAATATCTCTTCCGGATCAGCAACCATCAAGGCCAAACACTTTGTTGCCCAAACTCCTTTTGAGTTAGCAACCACAAAAATCCAAATTCATGGTGCCTAAACCTCTTCCGAGTTAGTTACCATTCCAAGACCTAAACCTCATCTTCAAGCCTTTTTCAAGTCAGAAGGCCACATACTCACAAGTCATTAACCCACATCTTCCTTATGATGAAGGGTCAATGGAAATCCAAACACTCTGTCCCAACAGCAATAAGCAGCTCCAGCAACCAGCAACAAGCAAACAGTAATGAGCAACAAGCAGCAAACAATAACAACAACGGCAACAGTAGTAGCAAAAAGAGAGAGAGAGAGAGAGAGAGAGAGAGAGAGAGAGAGAGAGAAAGGGGATTAAAATAGAGGTCCCCGGCAGACTTAACCACTCCTATAAAAGGGGGCGTCTAAAGGTAAAAATGCCATAAACCCGACTGAGGTGAAAGCCCGAGAGGGCGCTTCAAGTAAAAATGGGTAACCCCTCAGTGTGAAAACCCGAAAGGGCGCATTAGAAAAGCAAAAGGGGGGACAACTTCGGCGAAAACCTGAATGGGCGGTGGAGTTGGTAAAGATGAAAAAAAATCATCATCATAAGCCATCACTCTGGACATCTCTCGCCCATTGTCTCTGTCTTCCACGTGGCAAACGCACCACATAAATTACCAACATCCAAATATCACACTGTTGGAACCAAAAAATTTGATGAAAAAAAGAAGGAAAGAAGAGAGAAAAAGGACACAAAAAAGGGGCCGGCCCCTCCCTTCCCTCAAAATGGGGGTTCGAACCGGATAAACCCCCCAAGTGGGGGGTTTGGACTAGATAAACCCCATAAGTGGGGAGTTTGGACCCGTTAAACCCCTCAAGTGGGGGTTTGTACCGGATAAACACCCACTTGAGGGGATTGGACCAGGTAAACTCCCAAATGAGGGGTTTGGACCAGATGAACCCTCCCTTTAGGGGTTTGGACCAGTTAAACCCCCAAATGGGAAGTTTGGACCAGATAAACCCCCAAGGGGGGAGTTTGGTTCAGTTAACCCCCACCAAGGGGGTTTAGCCCGGTTAAAACCCTCACTATAGAGGTTTAGCTCTGTTAAACTCCCCCAACTTGGGGATTTGGACCAGTAAGTCCTCATTGGGCACCTTTGGACCAGATAAACCCCATAACTGCCCCCCGCAGCCTATAAATATCCCCCAATGGGACCCAAAGGGGGATACGGAAGACCCACGTGAAGACTTGTGCTTATGCTTTTGAAGGCTCGTCCGTTGGAGAGCTTGTGCTTGTGCTTTAAGTGCTCAGGGTGAAGGTATGTTATAAAGTTATCCCTCCTTGAGTCCATACACATGTCCTTATGTTGTGATTAATGAAATCTCCTTGTAAATGTTTTAGGGAAAATAATGTGATTCTCTGAAATAATCAAGAATCCCATAAGCATCCCAACTTTTACAAAAAGGGTCTGCATAGATGCCCTTGTGATTATGTCCCTTGCACCACTCCTCGGAGAGAGATTATAAGAAAATTTTCTTCTAGGGGGGTCCACCCCCCGGAAACCCCCCGCAAGGGGCGCTGCCCCTTTGACCCTCGGGACCTAACCGAGCAGGTCGATCCCCGACATTGCGTTGACGGACGCATGAAGCTGGATCGCAACCCATGAGAGCTCAAGGAGAAGCAATCTCCCAAGAGTCTTTGGCCGGCGCGCCTCCACAAAGGATGGACTTGCACCTCATGCCAAGATTACACAAACCCATGTTCAATCCAGATGTTACAAAAATACCCCTGGTCTGGACAAACTACATAAATACCCTTGAACTTCTCAAGAATTTGCAGGCAAACCCGTACTCAAGAGAAAATCGCAAATAAACTCAGAAAGGGTTCATCATCATCATCATCATCATCATCATCATCATCATCATCATCATCATCATCATCATCATCATCATCAGAGTCTTGTCCTAATAAACCTAGAAATGGTTCAAAATCTCAAATAAACCCTAAAAAGAGTCGTGATTGCAAATAAACCCAGAAAAGGTCAACAATTGCAAATAAACTCAGAAAGGGTTCAAAATCACAAATAAACTCAAAAAAAGTCGCGATTGCAAATAAACCTAGAAAGGATCCGCAATTGTAAATAAATCCAGAAATAGTTCAAAACCTCAAATAAATCAAAAAAGGGTTTGCAATTGCAAATAAACCCAGAAAGGATCCGCAATTGCAAATAAACCCAGAAAGGAAAACTGCAAAAAATACCCAAGAAGGGTCCAAAATTAAAGAAATATCCAAAGAGGGTCCAAAGCTGCAGAAATATCCAAGAAAGGTCCAAAATTGTAGAAATACCGGGAAAGTGTCAGACATTATAAATATACCTAAAAAAGGGTCTGATCTCTATGAAACTCAAATTCAACAGTCCATTCTGATGGTAGAACGAAGGCCAAATGTAAATCAAATGACCCGACTATATAATCGGGATTTCATGTATTTTATAAAAATAAATCTAAAAAATAAAATATTTAGTTTTCTCCTACAAATGTGTATCTCTAATGGGTGATCTCCCTTTAATCAAATTTGTTAGATAAACTAATATCACAGCGGATATTGTAGAGGTCGAAAATGATATCTTTGATAATTAATCAAAGATATTCGGACTTTACTCCGATGTAAATAAACATCGACTACGGTTGATGGGGAAATGTCCCGCACCCGAACCCAAATCGTCTGATAAACCTAAATTCGCGGAAATAATAATGTGTACGCTACTTAAATAGCCACAAATGTGTATTTTCTGCAAAAATAAGGTTTTTTTCCAAAAATAAGGTTTTTTTTCCGTGTTAAACACACACCTTGGTTCGAAACCCCTTGTAGGGTCAAAAAAAATCACCCAAACTTAAATTCCAAAATCCATGGCCTCATACCACAAAGGTTCGCCAGTCAAAATCCAAAATCCCGAAATTCCATGGCCTAATACCACAAAAGTTCGCCACTTTAAAAACCCAAACTTTCGGCTACAAACCAGGAAGGCCAACCAACCAAAAAATTTCGAAATTTGGCTTCATACCACCAAGGTTAGACAACTTTATTCCCAAACTTTTGGCATCATACCGCCAAGATCTGCCAACTTTATCTTCAACTGATCACCAAAAAGGTAAAACACAACCTTTTTCAAACCTTTGGCTTCATACTATTAAGGTTAGGCATCTATTGTCAACACTCCGGCGTCGTACCACCAGGGTTAGCCATTTACTTCAACTTCGGTGTTGACTTATATGCCACAAAAGTTGTCAACCCTACAGCTCAAATTCAAATCCTTGACCATAAACCACAAAGGTAGGTAAGCTTAAATTCAAATCCTTGACCACAAATCACAAAGGTAGGTTAACTCAAATTCAAATTCTTGACCACAAATCACAAAAGTAGGTCAACCCAAATTCAAATCCAAATGCTTGGCTTCAAACCACAAAGGTCAACCAAACTCCAAACCCTTGACCACAAATCACAAAAGTCGGTCAGCACTAAACCCGAATTCAAAATTCTTGATCACAAACCACAAAGGTCGGTGTGAGCACGGAAAAATCTAAATCTTCTTTTTATCGTAGATAAAATATAGATTTTTGTTCTTTTTGAAGAGAAACATCCCCCCCTATCTGAGTAGAGGGTGATTCTGTGGGTGCGCATCGTATCAGACGATTTGGGTTCGAGTGCTGGACATTTCCCCATTGACCGTAGTCAGTGTTGATTTACATCGGCCTAACGTCCGAACACCTTTATTTTACTGTCAAAGAAATCCCAAAAGTCTTCTATAGGGGTTCTGATGTTGAAGACAAACTCTCTTGGAGGGCTCACAATGTCCACTCACTCACCACCGACCAACAGAAACAACGACTAAGTTAGGGTTTTAGCTGAGGCCATGTTTGGGCAAAACCCTAGGATTTGGGAATATGAAGATGATTTGGGGGAAGTCATAGGCATTTTTGAAGTGGAGGAAGATTTTCTGGACCCCGAGGGCATTTTGGTAATTTTATCAACCCAGGGGTATTTTGGTAATTTTCCCAGGCCAGGGGTATTGCTGAAATTTCTGGGTTGAAACGGAAGTAAGACTGAGTTCCTGACTTCCCAAGGTATTGAGGCCATTTCTGGAGGGTTTTAAGGGATCTGAGATCATTTCTGGGCCAAAAGGGTAGTTCGGTAATTTTACCACACCCTATGTAGACCTAGGTTTGAGGTGGCACCCAGGTGTCGGATTAAGCTGACAACATTCTCGGACCAAAAGAACGACAAGGGGTTTCATAGAAGGCTCGCATTTGTCAATTTGGCCGAAGGAGGGGTATATATGCAATTTTGACAAGTTGGGGGTTTTCTTGTAATTTTCCCCAGTCAATGCATAAAGAAGACATATGAAGTCATAGATCGCATTTAAGACCCAAATGGGTGGGGGGGGTTGTCGACGAGTTGTCGACTGTACAAATATCCGCATTAACGCGGGAGATAGGGACGTAGTCCCAATTACAAAAGATCGCAGGGTAAAACTACAAATTACAGGACTTTTGTCTCTTACGGTCCCGGGGAGGACATTTTTGTAATTCCGCCATTGTAGGGACAGAACCATATAACTTAGTCGTCCCGGGACGTAAAGACTTACAAAACATGGCCCACTGAGGGGCATAATTACAAACATGGCCCACTGAGGGACGTAATTACAAAAACACCCCTTAGGGGCATATCCATAAGGCCCGGGGACCTACCCCTCACAGGCCGAGACAAACAGAACAAATTCCTTGCACAGGTGTTGTAGTCGTAGAGTGTTCAAAATCTAGATTCTCGATGCCCTCCACTTGGACCCTTGGGAGTCTATTTATAGAAGGTGGGAGGACCCAAGTTGACAAAACTGTGAAGAAACGTTTCAATTCTGTCAGGGTGGGGTGCAAAAACCCCTATTTTTGTCAAGGTGGGATGGCAAAAAGCCTTTTTGACCTCTCTACACCTTTTTTCCTTTTTGGTTTTGGCGCATGGGAGGATAACCCCGGAGGGGTCAAACGAAGAAAATTGCCCCGGTTCTGACAGAGTGGGGTGCAAAAATCCTTTTTCCTGTCAAGGTGGGGTGGCAAAATGATTTTTTGACCCCTCTGCACCCTTTTTTTCTCTTTTCCTTTTTTTTTGAAAAATGGGACCAGGAGGAGTTGGAGGGGACCCGCGGCCCGAGGGGGGTGTGCGACCCCGCTGGCACCCCCGTGGGGTCGCGCGACCCCGCTGGGTGGCCATCGGGGTCGCGTGGCCCCCCCGCCCCGCGGGGTGGCCGCGCGCCCCTCCTCCTCCGGTCCGATCGCACCCCGAGAGGGGTCATTTGACCCCCGGGTGCTTCTTTTGGCCCCTCTTGACGTCATTTTGCCTTCTTTCTGTCAACCTGGGTTGAGGAGAAGCCGGGGTGGAGTTTTTATAGCCCGTGGAGGTCCGTTCCTTGCCGCGTGGCAGCCGTCCATCGGTTGAGACTTGTGCGGGAGCGGCGGAGCGTCTTGTTTTGTTGTTTGTTCATGCGTCATCACGTGGGGAGGAATTCTTCGCGTCCGTCTGCGTCGTGTGATACACTTGCTCGGCTTATTTTGATAGGTTTGTACGCGTATTTTTCCTCCTAAATTCCATTGCTGCGACGCCGATTGTGATTGTATGGCCGGGCCGACGGATCCTAAATTGCGGAGGTACTCCGCGTTCCGACGATGTCAATGATACGTCGTATCTTCCGTCGGTTATCACATAATGATAAAAACCCTTCTCAAAATATTTTGAGATAATTTCGGGTGCAACAAATGCCCCCCACGGGATGTCAGTTGAGGCCGGAGGCCGAGGCGGGCAGCCCGTGCCCTTTGAAGGGATTATATTTATGTGCCCCGTGCATAGACTTCGGGCTTTGTGGGACTGCATTTAATATTCATATTGCTGCCCTATAAGATTTTGATCTGACACTCCTCCTTTTTTCCTCTCCTTTGTGCTTTCAGGCATGGCTCGCAGCAGTGGAGATGGGAGCCGGTCGAGGACGTCGAGAGTCAGGGGTGCTGACGAATGCCGAGTTGAACGCACGGACCGGCGGATGCCACCTTTCCCTCCCCGTGTCATTGAAGATGGTGACTTCAATCAGCTCGACTTCGGCTATTTATGGGTCGCTGAGGGCCCGACTGAGAGCGCCAGAGAGACGGAGGGTCTTGTGGACGTATCCCGGATTACGAGACGGGATGGTCTTTATACATATGACCGCACAAGGGGCTATCCGCGCCACTACCCCTTGGATCTTCACCTCTATTGTTTTCTCCAGGGTTTTGCACCTATCGGCATGGAGGCCGATGATCCCTCGCTTCCTGAGGAGCGCCGCCGCCTTGAGAGGGCCATTTTAGCGGGGAGAGACAGCATGCAGGGATTGTGCTCTCTTGACTTATCCGAGCTACCCGAAGGGCTTCACTCGACAGAGACAGTATCCGGATCAGGAAAGTCTGGCTCTTTTCAACGGTACGAGAGTCTAACTGTTCAGACTGCACCACTATCTCCAGCAGCTTGGCACATGCATGGGCAGCACAAGACCATTGATCAGGTTGTGGATGGCCTTTTCTTGACACCGACCGGGGCGAGCTTCGCACAGGAGGAGTATGTCCATGACTGCATGGTTGAGAGGATTTTGTCATTGAAGACTCCCAGCTGGTACGGGAAGTGGTCTGTTGTGCCGTCTCACAGCTATCACCGGGGCGCGACAGAGTGGCTCTGGGGCATTCTGACTGTCTACCGGTCGGTGTTGGATAGGGTAGGGATTCGTCATGCAGTGACGGCTGCCCTATATTCCTACCCCTGTTACACAGGCCTGCTACAGGCTTTAGTAGAGAGGTTCAACCGCCGGTGGAACACTTTCGTCACGGCTGGAGGAGAGACCTCTTTGGACCTCTGGGCTTTCCAGAGGATTTCTGGCCTTCCGATCTGCGGGAGGCCATACGAGGAGCTGTCACTAGACGATCTGCACCTCAGCTCCACTGACGGCGCAGGGCGGTACACCCTGCCACACTGCTTCAGATTTTTGATGAAGACTTGGAGGGATTTATCCCGAGTTGGCACAGATCGGACTCCTCGCACGCCACGGGTGACTTTGAATGCG
This sequence comes from Amorphophallus konjac, assembly GCA_022559845.1. Lineage (NCBI taxonomy): Eukaryota > Viridiplantae > Streptophyta > Magnoliopsida > Alismatales > Araceae > Amorphophallus > Amorphophallus konjac. The sequence continues at coordinate 144,733 of JAHNEJ010000640.1, forward strand.
TGGGTGAGCCATTTTTATAGTGGCCTTTTTTGCTTCTACGAGGAGTTCGCGCAGTCCGGTACCACCTGGGAGGAGTGCAGGGAGGTCAGAGTAGACGTTCCCCCTCATCCTCGCCACTTGCCTGCACCGACGCAGGGATGGAACTCTCGGAAGCTACATCCCATCACATATCTGGCAGCTTATTTGGCCTACTGGTTGGCCAGTTTTGTGATCCCCCATGGGGAGGAGGGGGTTTTGAGGCCGGAGGTGATATACCCGGCCTGTTTGCTTGCTTGTGGACAGCGGCTCGCCATCGCGCCAGCAGCCTTGGCGAATATTTTCCATTCGCTCGGGGCTCTGTCTTCCCACTCATCACCGCGGGAGAAAAGCATTCTGCTGCCCACTCATTATTTGAGTGCCTGGGCAGGGTTATTGTTTCCAGAGTTGTCCCGGAGGGCTCCAGTTGAAAATCCAGCGGCGCCATTGATCTTCTGGTTCATAAGGCAGCCATCACAGGACTCAGTGACTCAGCTTGTGGGGGCCCGGCGGGCCTTGTCTTTTGTTCCAGTAAGGAGAGGAGAGGGCATAGCCCTTGACTATTTCTCCTACCTTCACCGTCCGTATGTGGGGCAGGAGGGAGATGTTGTTGTCAGCCGGGTTTCTACCCATGCTCTGCTCTCCCCACAGGGCCCGGCGGAGTGGGTTGTCAGCATCCGTCCCAGTGTTCTTGTGTACCGCCGCTCCAGCACAGCGATACTTGAGCCCTATTACCCGCACCGGTTCGCCAGGAACTTCGGGTATGATCAGGGCATCCCTTCAGGTGCAGAGTTTTCTTTGACTCTCCGGCTATACAGGCACAGAGACGTACATTTGGTAGCAGCAGCCTGGCAGGACTTTCTCTGTCGTGAGGTGGGACAGGGGTACCCCGTCCCAGAGCAGGAGCGCCGGGGCTCTTTTGACATCCATTATGCCCACTGGTGGTTTAAAGCCAGCAATGTCTTTCAGGAGCATCGTGATGCCATCCGAGCAGCTGAGGAGCAGCGTTTGAGGAGGGAGGATCTGCCTCCTTTGCTTGTGGATCCAGCCTTTATCAGGTCCCATTTTTCAGGCGCCGCCCAGGTTGTGAGCGACATTGAGGAGCAATGGCGAGAGAAAGACTGGACGGCCTCGGTCGACAGGAGCCAATATAATGGGGCACTGAAGCCCTTGAAAAGCAAGTCAGCAGCAGCTTCGAGAGTTTCTTCTTCCACCACAAGAGCAGCCCCAGGCCCCTCAAAGGCCTATTCTTGGTGGGAGGACTTGCAGGTATCTTGTGGAGTGAGGAGGAAGTCCCAGCTGTCCCAGCCGATACCAGACGGAGCGCTCGGAGGCAGCACCTTTGCTGAGTGGAGAGCCCATGTAATTAATGCCGTGGGCTGTGTAGGTCCTCTGGAGTACCTTTCTGTCCTTGAGGTGGCGACGACTCCTCTTGCCATATTCGACACTGTAAAGGCAGTTGCACATGTCCTCAAAAGTAACGCCGGAACATATCATATTAAAACCCATAAGGCCGATAGAGGCTACAGGTAATCATGCTCTTCGCTAGCTTTAACATGCGTACGTGTCTTCATCCTTCGGAATACGACTTTGACATATTCCCTTGATGACTGCAGGTGGGGCTGCTAGGGTAGCCGATTTCGGGCCTTTGGAGGGTCCTCCCGATGCTGAGACGGGGAGAGATGTTACTGCCTCAAAGAGGCCCCGCACCGAGGGTCCTGGGGAGGAGGACGTGAGGTCATCGTCTCGTCCCCGACTTGGGGACGAATCCCCAGCGATTGAGGCCGTATCCAGTAAGTAATACATTTAGATACCTGCCATTTTTCGAGCATATATATATGCAGTGTTATAAACACATTTCTGCTCTGTTAAATACAGCTCCTCCAGAAACTAGGGTCGATGCGAGCTTCTCTCCTCCTCCGGCGGGAGATGACATGTCGCTGGATGAGTCTGCGCCGAATGTTACCTTCAGCTTTGAAGAACTAATTTCTCGTACAGACAATTACACGCCAGTGACGGCTAATTCTCCCCCACCTCCCGCAGCAGGGACCATGGGTGACCAGGCTCCAAGTAACATACTCAGCCTTGTCTTTTCTTCATTGATACATGAAGAATTAAGCATCACTAACTCCTTAGCGTTTTCTTGGCTATACAGGAGCTCCTGATGTTATTCCTCCTGGACCGACAATGGAAGGTGATGTCGGCTCTTCTTCTGGGGCCGGCTCCACTTCTAGGAGTGGGTCCACTTCTAGGAGTGGGAGTTCTACGACCTCAGACCCTCCCTCTAAAGGGAGCTCGAGCTCTACTTCGGGCGCTGGGACCTCGAGTTCTCCTCCAGGCAAGAGTGACTCTCTGGAAGAGGGAGAGCTAGGGGGTGCTGATGGTGAGTGTAATAGCATCTTGCCTTCCTCAGTCGACTCTTTCTTATAAAGATTTACTCGGCTTACATAGTTCTTTGTCGAGCAGGAGTGGACTTGGCTGGATCCATGGAGGAATTCTCACGGCTTATGGAGTCTGGCTCATTTATGGATCTTCTGACTAATGGCAATGCCATGACAGGCACAAAAGCCATGGGGGCGACGGGCACTGATACCACGGCGCCGAAAGATCCTCCACCAGGGACTTCCTCTGATGTTGATATTGTCGAGGACAGTGTAATTGACCCTTCAAGTAAGGGATCTTACAGGCTAATAATAGACCTCTTTATTACTTTGCAACTGTCCTTGCCAAACTGACTGGTGCGTTTGCTATGTGAACAGTGAAAGGCCAGGCTACTGAAGATGATACATCCCGCCCTGGTATGGCAGCCCCGACAGGGGAAGTTTCCCAGGGCGCGCCAAAGGGCCTGCAAGGTTCAGGGCAGAATACCCCGCCAGCAGACACCCAACCTATAGGTATTCCTTGCATCTGCCAATGAATAACCCAATTGGTGTCTGTATTTTATTCATGGCACTGACCCTTCTCTCGCATTTGACATGTAGCTTCTCCTTCTGTGAAGCCGATGGCTGGAGTCTCCATGCAAGAGAAGTTTCCAGAGGAGCAATCTTGCTTCTAAAAGGCCCTTGATACAGAGTCTGCTCTTCCCAACATAGCTGAAGGAGGGGATGCTGTTGGGACAGGTATGTAGCTGCTCTCTGGAGTCTGACATTGCCTGTGTGCCATTTCATAAATAGACACTTCATGTTGTTACTTGATCTGCAGAGGATCGGATCACAAATGCCCTGCTTAGTGAAACGGCATCAGCTTCTGGCAATGATTCCTCCCCGGCCATTGATGAGAGGCCTATACCGGCGGCAACCTCAGGTATATCAGTATACAATGCCTTTCATGGCTACTTGTACATGTCCCTTTTTTTTTGTTGGTGACCAAGCACTTATCCTACCCTCTTTTTTTTTACAGCTCCCGAGGGGGAAACTCCAGGGGTGCCTACAGACTTCCCTACTCTCGGAGTTGAGTGGCCTGACGCTCCTGTACTTAGGGTGGCATTGAATGCCACCATGGCTGACCAGCTTCTGCAGAGTCTTGATCAGTTGATCCAGGTCGACCCGCTGCCCACTGTAGAAGCTTTGCGGGGTAACCTAGAGGTATTCACTGGAAGCTACCACGCATTGGGCCTTCCTCGAGATGCATGGGCAACGAAGCTGACCGCACTATGGAGCGAGTTTGCTCGCCTTTGCGCCGTCCAGGAGCGAAGACGGAGGGCACAGTTGCAGATCCAGGAGCAGGAGGAGCAGCTGCGCAGACTCCGGGCAGCCTAGGTGGAGGTCGGCCTCCAGATCGAGGGTGCTGAAAAGCGCCACCAGAGGGCCTTCCTTCGAGTAGAGGAGCTTCAGAGGGAGCTTCAGGAGGCTGAGGTGGAGTGTCGCAGCACAGAGGCGGAGTTGGCGACCTTCCGCCGTAGGCTTGAGGAGCTTCAGGAGGAGGCTTTCCAGGGTGAGACTCGCCTTGCAAAGTTGCGGGGGAGCGAGTCCGGTGCTTGATGAGCCTCAGCACCCTCTTATACATAGGGCCTCCATGCTCCATTTTTTTTTTGAGTTACCCCCGAGGGCTTGTCTCGGGCTCCATTAATGACATTGATGAATAAAGGACAGAGCTCAATAGCTTTTGCTTCTATCCTCTTGCATGTATGCCTTTTTTTTTATCACTTTACCAGCCCTACCGCCCTTTCGGGTTTTCGCCAGGACTGGCCCCCTTTAGCTTTTTCCAGTGCGCCCTTACGGGTTTTCACACTGAGGGGTACCCATTTTTGCCTAAGGCGCCCTTTCGGGTTTTCACCTTAGCTGGGTTAAAGCCTTCTTGCCCTCAATTGCTTCCCTAACAGAAACAATCAAGTCCGCTGGGGTATCAATATTTTTAACCCCATTTTTTTTGACCTATAATGCCAAAAGGCAAGGAGGAAGTGGCACTCCCATAGGGACGTGTGTGCCGCATAAGTGGGGCAAGGTGGGTGGATTTGACAGCCCTAGTGGGACGCAATTAGCCAAATCCAAAAGTCGAAAGTTGAATGGGTTGGCAACCCGAGAGGGGTGTGCATGTGCCAAGCCCGGGTGGGGCAACAAATAAGTAAGTTTAATCAATCCGAAGGAGCCTTGCGGGTTAAACCTGGAAGCCGATGGGCGAGATGGGTTGACAACCCGAAGGGAGCATTCGTAGGCCAGACCCGAAAGGATGAAAGGAGAGGATTTGACACCCGGGTGGGACGTATGAATCAAATCCGTGAGCCGATAGGCAAATAGGGTTGCAGCCCGACAAGGCATGCAGAGGCCAAGCCGTGGGGACAAAGGAATAGACTTGGCGATCCCGGTGGGATATATGAGTCAAGTCTAAGGCCAAAAGGCGAGATGGGTTGACAGCCCGAAAGGGCATGCAGAGGTCAGACCCAGAAGAAGGGAATGACGGATTTGACCGCCCTAATGGGACGTGAGAGTCAAACCCGAAAGCTGATAGGTGAGATGGGTTGGCAGCCCGAAGAGGGCATGCTGAGGCCAGACCCTGGTGAGACAAAGATAGGTTTGACAGCCCTAAGGGACGTAAGAGGCCAACCCGAAAGCCGATAGGCATGATGGGTTGGCAGCCCGAGAGGGCATGCTAGGCAGACCCGGTGGACATGTGCCAGAAGGCATGATGGGTTGGCAGCCCGAGAGGGCATGCTGACGCCAATCCCAAGAACGTAAAGTGAGCCGAAAGGCGAGGTAGGTTGGCAGCCCGAGAGGGCGTACTGAGGCCAATCCTGACGGGAAAATGAGCCAAACGGGCAAGATGGGTTGGCAGCCCGAGAGGGCGTGCTGAGGCCAATCCCTTAGAAGGTAAAGTGAGCGAAAGGCAGGATGGGTTGGCAGCCCGAGGGAGCATACCGAGGCCAACCCCAAGAAAGTAAAATGAGCCGAAAGGCATGATGAGTTGGCAGCCCGAGAGAGCATACTGAGACCAAATCCAGTGGGATAAAAGGGTAAGTGGATTTAACTGTCCGACAGAGACATGAGCTAAACCCGGAAGCCAATAGGCAGAATGGATCGGTAGCCCGAAAGGGGCATGCACAGGCCGAGCCCGATGGGACATATGAAGGACAGATTAGATGGTCCAGAAAGACACGGGATCCGAACCTGGGAAGCCCGAAACATAGGTAATCCCGATGGGACAGAGTATGACAACGTCAGGACGTCGGTGGGACTAGGTGTCATAAGATGACATGTAAGGCTTAGCCATGGCATCAATATGATGTTTTGGCCATGATGGGGTGGAATCATTGACTTAGAGCCACCCATAGAATAAGCAGAGAGAGGATTTTTTTCTCTTTTTTTTTCACATTACCAACCTCACCGCCCTTTCGGGTTTTCGCCGAGGCTGGCCCCATTTAACTTTTTTCGGTGCGCCCTTTCGGGTTTTCACACCGAGGGGTTGCCCATTTTTGCCCGAGGCGCCCTTTCGGGTTTTCACCTCGACCGGGTCTATGGCCTTTTTACCCTCAGCCAACCGTTGAAGGCCGACTAAGTCCGTCGGGGTATCAGTATTTTTAACCCCATTTTTTTTTGAACCTTCACTGAGGAGAGGTACTATCCTGTATGGACTGCTGTAGAAACTCCTGCGGTGGCGCATGGTAGAGCTTCATATGCTTGCCGTTGAGAGGAGGGAAGGGATTATCTCCCTTGTGGTCAAGGACCGTATAGGCCCCTCCTTCGTAGACTTTCTGGATGACATAAGGTCCCCGCCAATTAGGCTGGAGTTTGCCGCTGGATCTTCCCGCGAGAACCTCCTTTTCCTTAACCATGACGAGGTCGCCTTTCTTAAACGCCCTTTGCTTGACAAGCTTATCATAGGCACGTGTCATGCGGGCTTGATACACTTGTAAGTGCTTGTAGGCTTTGAGTCTTTCACCTTCAAGGTTGGACAACTCTTCAAGCCTCCTTTCTATCTCGGACTGGTCTTGGCCTGGCAATCCGGCGTGCACAGCAACGCGGTAAGACGCTAGCTCGATCTCCACAGGGACCACCGCTTCGGCTTCATAGACCAGGGAGAATGGAGAACATCCTGTAGGAGTTTTGTAAATAGTCCGATACGCCCATAGGGCTTCGTGGACCTTCTCGCCCCAATCCCGCTTGCGACCACCTACTATCTTGGACAGCAGCTTGCAGAGGGTCTTGTTGAAGGCTTCGGCCAACCCGTTGGCTTGGGGGTTGTAGACTGATGACGTCCTCCAGTCAATATGGAATTTGGCCGCCAAAGCATAAACAGTCTTATTCCTGAATGGCGTCCCATTATCAGATATAATCCGACTGGGGGTGACGAATCTATATATAATGTAGTGTCTCACAAAGCGGGCAACTATCTCTCCTGTAACTTCTCGTAGGAGAACGGCTTCGGCCCATCTGGAGAAGTAATCAGTGGCAGCCAGTATGAACTTGTGCCCCTGGGACGATGGCGGGAATGGTCTCACAATATCCATGCCCCACTCCGTGAATGGCCAAGTAGGCGTTGTTGGATGGAGCGGGTTGGGCGGCCTCCGAGGGACTGGCCCGAATGCTTGGCATTGGTGACATGTACGAGCATACTGGTTTCAATCTTCGTACATAGTGAGCCAATAAAACCCCTTGAGCTTGATACTATTCTTCATCTTGGCTCCTGCTTGATGCGTTCCGCACAATCCGGAGTGGACTTCGTGCATGACGGTCTTTGCTTCCTTGGATGAAAGGCAGCGTAGGAGGACCGATCAGTCCTTTTCATGGACGAGCCTAAAGAGCAAGCCGTCAATTAGCTGGTAGGATGTTGCCCTGCGTAGCAGTTGCACTCTCTGAGCCCGGTCGGGAGGGAGCCAGCCATTCTTTATCTTTATGATCGGCTCACGCCAATCTTCTTCTTCGGGAGCATTCTCCTCTTGAATATTGTCGACCTCATAGACAGTGAGGCCGGATTCTTCGTCGAGCACACTTGGCATGAGCCTTCGGTGTCTGACAGTAATATTTAATTCTCCCTCAGGCGGGAGTTTTAAGGCTGCTGCCAACTTTGCAAGAGCATCAGCCTGGGAGTTGCTGCCTCTGGGGACATGGCCTTCAGAAGCACAAGCATCAGACCTCTGCGCTCTCTCCTCTCTGCATTCTGTGTGTCGCCGTGGGTGCCACTGGGGGTATTTATAGAGTCCAAGGGCAGTTATATGTTTATCCGGTCCAACCATAGCCCTCCAAGGCTTTTAATCAGTCCAAGTACCCCACTTGGCGGCTTTAACCGAGCCATATACCCCATTTGGGGGTTTTAACCATATCAAATCAGCCAAATGAAGGATTATGGGATTTAACCGGTCCAAATCTCCCAGTTGGGGGTTGGATCCGATCCAAACCCCCCAATTAGGGGTTGGATCCGATCCAAAATCCCTCAATGAGGGAAAGAAGGGGGTCGGCCCTTATAGATGACCTTTTTTTCTCTTGTTTTTTAATCAAAATTTTTGGCTTCAATAATCGTCTACGGAAGCAATCCAAAGATTCAAGTGTAAGCAGAAGCCTCCTCAGTGATCAGATGGCAATCAGATGTAAACCCAAAAATCTGATTATATAATCGAGACCAAATGTAAAGGTCTCAAAAGACCAACTACAATCCAAACTCTATGTTAAATGCATGAACGTCTTTGAATTTCTTGGAAGAGTATGTATCTCTAATGAGCGATCGTCAGGATCATATCCATTAAACAAAGCCCACAATATCACAACGAATATTGTAAAGGCTAAGGTGTTCTTTTACAGTTAATCAAGGGTATTCGGATTTTATGCCGATGTAAATAAACATCGATTGCGGTCGGTGGGAAAATGTCTTGTACCCGAACCCTAAATTGTCTGATAAACTCTATCCACAGTATTGAAAATGTGCATGCTATTTAAATAGCTAACAAGTGTGCATTTAATGTTCAACAAATGAATATATTTTTCTTTTTAAAATAATTCCATGTTCAACAACAAGCCAAGGGTATTTTAGTAATATTTGAACTAAACAAGGGGCTTTTATGTAATTTTGGACAGACCAGGGGCATTTTTGTAATATCCAAACTGAATAAGGGTTTTTGTGTGATTTTGGATAATTTCAAAAAAATACAATGATACCCCTCGGGACATAGTTGCAGGAGCATATAAGTAAACCCAGGGGTATATGTACAATACACCCTTTCTGGGCTTTAAAAACAACAAAGGCACAAGGCCCAAATCTCCCCTTGGCGGAGACAAAAAAACACTTAGGGGGGTTTGAAAAAAGGGCAGGGTTAAGGTATTCGAGCCCAGGGGCCCGAATACCTCACCCGGGGTCGGGTAAGGGGGTTGTGTGTGAGATGTGAGAGTGGGGCCCACAGTTTCTCTTTCATGGGTTAAGAAATCCTATTCTACCTTATTCTAATATCAAACCCGCCCTTAGAGATTGGCTCCCATGTCTTCCAACGGCTTCAATCCTTGTTTCGCATCCGTGTGTTGTCCATGCCTTGAGTGAGGGGGCCACCAAGAGGGGGGATCTACCCAGTCCGCATAGACCCCTTGGTGGGGGGGTGTACCCAGTCCGGGTAGATCTCCCCCGCCTATTTCCTCTCTTTTTTGTTTTTTACTTGAGAGAGAGAGAGAGGGAGGCAAGGTGGACCAGGTAGACCCCTTGGGGGCTCTACCTAGTCCAGGTACACCACCTCCACCTTTTTTTTCCTTTTAAATAAAGAGAAGAAGAGAGAGAGAGGAGGGTGGACCAGGTAGACCCCTTGGGAGGTAGACCCAGTCCAGGAGACCTCCACCTTTTTTTCCCTTTAAATAAAGAGAAGAAGAGAGAGAGAGAAGGGTGGACCGGGTGGACCCCTTGGGGGTTCTACCCAGTCCGGGTAGACCTCCTCCAGCTTTTTTTTTCCTTTTAAATAAAGAGAATAAGAGAGAGAGAGAGAGAGAGGAGGGTGGACCGGGTAGACCCCTTGGAGGCTCTACCAAGTCCGGGTAGACCTCCACCTCTTTTTTTTTAAAGAGGGAGAGGGAGAGAGAGGGGATGGTGGTCCGGGTAGACCCCCTTCCTCCTTTTTTGGGGGTTTTTTAGTAGAGAGAGGGAGAGAGAGGGGAAGGTGGACTGGGTAGACCCCCTTCCTCCTTGTTTTTGGTTTTTTTTAATAAAAAGAGGGAGAGAGAGGGGAAGGTGGACCGGGTAAGACCCCTCAAGGGGTCTAACTGGACCTACCTGGTCTGGGTAGACCCCTTGGGGGCTCTACCCGGGCCAGGTTGCTTCTTCTCTCCTCCTTCTCTTCTTTTTTATTTTGTTACTTCGCAGGTTTCAACAACGTCTCATGTAGATTCTGAAACATTGTTACAATGCCCGTCTACTCCATGCTTTAATTAGATTTATCTATAACTGAATGTTGAAAATGATGATTTTTAACTTACACAGCGGTTCAAAACAAGGATGGCAAACTCGGTTTCGGACTCGGTTTCGGTTTCGGCCGAAACCGGCTGAAACCCATATAACAGGTTAAAAAAATTAAAATTAATTCTAAAAAATCTGAAAAAAATCATAAAAAATATAAATAATCACTTAAAATCACAAAAATCATAAAAATCATTACACATGCATTTGACTGTATAAGTTCGTGCAATAACCTTGAAGTAGACAACTACAAAAATTCAACTTCAAACATTGAACATGTGAAAGTTAAAGTCATATTCCATTGTATATTAATAGAAGCAGTACAATAAACCAATTTAGACAAAATAAATGTTACAAAAATTCATTGATTCTTACCTAATATGGATAATAATTACTAGAAGAACCTTCTCCCTCATCGTCTGGCCCTTGATGTCGATACCCATAACCAGGTTGCATGTATGGTCTATATTCACTATAACCAAACAATGAGGTAGCCAAGTCCTGCATCCCTCTTTGGATCCCTCTTGGAGTGTTTGGTTGGCTTGATTCGAATCCAGTATCAACATAGGAATCTTGAGGAAGAGAAGAGTCACTGGTCGGATATGGATGGAACTGAAATGATGGTTCATAATTCTGGGCCCCATAAATAGCTGCTTCATGTTGGCCACCTTCGTAACCTAGTATACCATATCCTTGCTGACCTTGACTGTATCCACCTGCACCACCTGCAGCACTAGTACCACCTGCAGCACTAGTACCACCTGCAGCACCTCCGGGATGATCATCATCATCATCAGAATCATCAGAAACCAGTCGCCTTTTAACCTTTGAGGATGATTTTTTCTCTTTCGGAGTGCTTTTTTCAATCAACTTTGACACGAGTCCTTTTCCCCTTGGCGTGTGCCTCACATAAATCTGCTTCAACTCCTCAATTGCCGGGTCCTCTCGAGCAGCAGCATTTGCCCTCTCAGTTTGCCCATGCACTGATGTACTTCTTCTTAAGGAGGACATTCTAAGAGTGACTGGCCTGCTATCTGTATCTGAGTGTCTAGCTGGCTTAAACTCGAACTGCTCCTCAGTGTCATCAACCACCCTAGACTGGTGCGCATGAGTATCTCTGGCCCTCTTTGATTTGCTTCTTAATTCGGGATCTCTTGCCTCATCTTCATCAAGTATGCCCTCTGCCCATCTTCTATCATCAACATCAAAAACGGGCTCATCAACCTGCTCTCGTGTCTCCACCCAAGACTGCAAGGGATTATCATCATCAAATAAGCCATCCACATCAATCTATGCGGCGGCATCCTCGGCGACGTGTTTGTCTCGCAGCTGTTGTCTCAACCTCATATTCTTTATTCTCAACCTCATATTGTAGTGGCAGTACACTAATTTCTCTAACCGATCAGCCTTTAGCCGATTGCGAACCTTTGAGTGTATAAGGCTGAACGTGCTCCAATTCCTTTCACATTGGCTTGCTGATGTGGTTTGACTCAACACCATGATTGCAATGAAAGCCAATGCAGAACTGCCCAATTCTCTATTGTTCACCATGATCCACCAGTCAGTTGTTACACCAACCAACCATAAACAAATAAATATAAGATGTAAATAAAAATTAATTAAGGAAGATGTAATTGCAAAGAAAGCACAAAGATGAAGTATACCTGGGCTCACTCTTCCCACTGCGTATTGCAATTGGGAGTCAGAATACGTCCCACTTCTCATTCTATAGGAGGTCATCTACAAAAATTACATAATAGATTAGCATTACTACGTAAGTAAATTCTATACCTCTTATTCATGAAATCAAACAGGCCAACCTCTACTTCCGCCTGAAGCCTCTTATCTTGTGTCCTCGATAAACGACCAATGACTTTTAAAGTGCCTTGAAGCACCTCGGCATCAACATGTGCATTGGCATTGTACATTAATCGAGTCAGAAAATAACCTGCATTTGTATATAGTTAATGTATGGTCAATAATGTTTGAATACAAATAATCACTCACCGGCTGCATGCAGGTCGTGGTGTAATGTGGTGTCCCATCTATGGTCAATAATCTTCCACCACTTTGCATGTTCTTTGGGAAGGGACTCCTGCAACTCCAATTTCGCACGGTCCATGGCCTCATACAGATATCCCATATCATTCTTGTCATCGCCATCCACCAATCTTAGGACCTTAACGAGGGGGGTGACTACTTTCATGTATCGTGTTACTCTGCCCCAAAATTTGTTGTCGTCCACGATGTGACAGACATCCAAATAATCCATCTGAGCATCAACATTGCCCTTGTCGATGTATTCCCGCAGGGCATTGTGGTACATGAAAGCTTTCAACTCATTCTTATACATGTGCAAAGAAAAAAAATTTGAATCAAATACGGATCATAATTATAAGGATAAAGAACTAATAATTGAGTTCAATAGTATACCTATGCAGAGACTCCAAAGAAATGAAATTTGAAGCAAATCTAGTTGGCCCTGCACGGATAATATCCCGCCCCCCACTTGCATGCTCCCTGAACATGTTCAATATCCTAGGATGGCCATAAATATACTGGGTAATCTTTTGTGCCCTTTCAACCGTCTTCTTCACATGTTTGTCCTTCCCTATGTCTTCAAGTATGAGATCAAGACAATGTGCTGCGCATGGGAGCCAATATAAATGCCTACGCTTATGCATCAATTTCCTCCCTGCAGCCTTATAACTGGCTTCATTATCAGTCACAACTTGTACAACATTTTCTTCACCAATTTCGTCTACCATGTTGTCCATCAAATGAAACAAATAATTGGCATTTTTTTCAAAATTTGATGCATCTACAGATTTTACAAATACTGTACTTTCGATGCAATACACCAAAAAGTTAATCATGGACTTTTTCGTGGTACCAGTCCAACCATCACACATAATAGTGCATCCTCTCTCCATCCATATATGCTTGAAGCTTTCAACCCACTGATGGAGCTCCTCAACCTCTCCCTCAAGGCCACGCCCGTATATGTCCCAACGTGACGGCGCCTTCAAGCCAGGGCCAGCATCTGCTATGGCATCCAACATAGGTTGAAAATATTCACTTTCAGCAGCATGTGCAGGGACACCTGCATGAAAAAACCATTTACAGATGCTTTTAAATGCATGCCCTGCAACTTCTGCAGATTTTTTGACCCCTCTTAATGCACTTTTGATCTTAGGTTGTATAGCCTGGGGCCTTCTGTGGAGATAACTATCCATGGGGCCTGCTCTCTGCGTCTGCGGTGGCGGGGCAACAACATCAGGACGTCGTGCAGCTGTACTGGAGTAGGTCCCTCCTGAACCCATGGGTGCCTTTCCTTTCCTTCGAGCGGCTTCTTCACGCTCCCTTGCTTCAGTCAGCTCCGGATCAGAATCTTCAGTGCCTTCCTCATCATCATCCCTCCTAACCCTTCTGCCAGAAATCTCCTCAGCAATTTCCTCCTCATCCTCGGCCCTTTGTTGCACCCTCTCCTTTTTCCCCAAAAGACACTGGCGCATCTCCTCTCGCACCTCTCGTGGACACTGGTCGCATTGTCTCACCTCTCCTCGTACCCCTGCCAAATGTTGCTTGCCTCTGGTAATTCCGCCATACATCTCCTTACCACAGTAATTACATTTAACCTTCCTTCTCTTAGCATCAACTAAGGACATGTGGGCCCACCCCGGATCCTCCTGCCCTTGCTGCTCCTGTGTTTGCTGACGTCTAGGCATGATGCTGCATTAAGAAGTTACACAGTCAAAGACAAACAATTGTAAGTACAAAATAAAAGACCCAATTTTATGAATGAATTAGGACTTAATTACCAAATAACCCTTAACCACCCTTCATAAAAATATAATCCCAGCATGATCCTACCCCACATTCGTCAATGAAACTTAATTAACCTTCAATTGTGGCTAAGAAACTCGAATTAGACAAAAGGCCCAATTTTTATGAACTAATTAAGTCTTAATTACTAATTAAGCCCTAATTACCCTTCACAAAAATATAATCCCAGCATGATCCCACCCCACATTCATCAATGAAACTTAATTAACCTTCAATTGTGGCTAAGAAACTCGAATTAGACAAAAGGCCCAATTTTTATGAACTAATTAAGTCTTAATTACTAATTAAGCCATAATTACCCTTCACAAAAATATAATCCCAGCATGATCCCACCCCACATTCATCAATGAAACTTAATTAACCTTCAATTGTGACTAAGAAACTCGAATTAGACAAAAGCCCCAATTTCTATGACCTAATTAGGGCTTAATTAGCAATTGACTCTTAATCACCCTTGGGAAAAACTAATTACCCGCATGATCCAACCCCAAAATCCTCAATGAACCTTAATTTAACTTCAATTGAGCCTAAACAAACCAATTTAGACAAAAGCCTCAATTTCATGACCTAATTAGGGCTTAATTAGCAATTAACCCTTAATCACCCTTGGGAAAAATTAATTACCCGCATGATCCCACCACAAAATCCTCGATGAACCTTAATTTAACTTCAATTGAGCCTAAGCAAATCAAAATTGACAAAATCCCCAATTTTTATAAACTTATTAGGGTTTAATTAGCAATCCCTTAAGCCCTTAATCACCCTTGGAAAAAACTTAATAAGCAAGGCTTGCTTACCCAACCAAAAGAACACAACAAAACAATCAAACAAAACCCAATGAAATTAACCTCAAACAAAACAATCAAACCCTTGAAGTTGTGTTGGCCCCCGGTGTGCGCAGCAAGAAGGCTCCCTCTCGGCCTCTCCCTACTCCCTGTCGGACAGCAGCCGGCACCAGCAGCAGCCAGCAGCAGCAGCCGCAGGCCTTTCACCCTTGGTCGGACAGCTGCCGGCAGGAGCAGCCGCAGCAGGAGCAGCCGCAGGCAGCAGCCGCAGCACAGCAGCAGCACCCGCAGCACACAGCAGCAGCAGCACGGCGGCAGCACAGCAGCGGCAGCAGCACAGCAACGGCAGCAGCAGACAGCACCCGCGACGCAGACAGCAGCAGGGGGGAGGGTTTCGGCCGAAACCTGTGGGTAGTGGGGTTTCGGGGGCCAACACAACCCATAACTTCACTAGTTTCGGCCGAAACCAAACGGTTTCGGGCGAAACTAGTATCGGTTTCGCCCGAAACCGATACCCCCCTTTAGTTTCGGATCGCTACAGTGTTTGAGGTCCTTTTCGGATCGGTTATGGCCGAAACCGATACGTTTCGGCCGAAACGTATCGGTTTCGGCCGAAACTGTCAACAGTGGTTCAAAAACAATTGAAGAAAAGCAAATCTTCAGACAGAAACTTTCCAATTGAAAGAGGAAGAAGGGGCTGGTAGAAGGTTGACTAGGGCCCTGATCCACCCACCCCCAACCAGCCGCACCCCTTATCATGGAAGTACACTGTACGCACAGCTAAAAGAAAGAAGACAGAAGCCAGTAGAGGGTCTACCGGGCCCAGATCAAAGGAGAAGATCCTCCGATCTTCACAACCCATTGTCCCACCAATAATCGGACAGAGAGAGAGAGAGAGAGAGACAGTCTCTCCTCTCTATAAATACTGGATCTCTCCTCCTCAACCATCATATAGTGAATGCTCTTAGAGCAGGGTGATTTCTCCAAGAGCTGCAGGGCTCTAAGTTTTCTAGTAGAACAGATCAAATGTTCTTCAATGTTCTCTTTATTCCGATAAAGAAACACGAATGAAAACTCCTTTTGATTCATCAAGCATATCTCTTTTGTGTTGTGGATTTCTCTATGAATCTTTAATGGATCCAAGAAACCCATTAGGATTGTGGATCCTTAATGGATCATTCAGGATATGGATCTTTCATAATTTTTCTTAAATCCACAACCAGTTCCACAAAGCCCATTAGGATTGTGGATCCTTAATGGGTCCCTAATGAACCATTACTATGTCTTGAGTGGATCCAATTTAAGTCCATCAAATGGGATCCTTTGTGGATTTCCTTAAATCCACAACTAGTAATATCCTTAATTGATATCCATTAAGTCCATATCCACTAATGGACAGATTTTACCAACTCTACAGTCTTTAGCGAACTTAACCAAATTTCATTCTGGTCCATAAATTAGATCATCACAGTCCATCCATCTTGATAACAATGAGGTAGGAAGAAATCCATTCTGAGTAGCTTAAGGCTATGAGAAAGAATAGCCTTGAAGGCTTTCTGGTAAATTCGTGTAAGAATATATTTAAAATGAAACTGGTCAGTCTGATGCACAGACATGATCAAAAGAAGTCGAGAAATTTTCGTGTTACACTCTGAAGAGGGAAAAGCTAAGGTGCACAATCATTATAAATAAATCAAAGGAAAAAGAGAGGTCTTTTTTTTCCTATTTCCGTGTACTTTTAACCACATATAAAGATATAACCATATGTTACTCATTCTCTGTTACATACATTCTCAGATAAGCATGACTAAGCTACAAGAAGGACGTTAACATCAAGACAAGCAACCAAGAGTCTAAGAAAGAGGGGGGGGGGAAACTTAATGAAAGGAAGCATCAGTGACAAGCAAGACAGACCAACAGAGGATTGTCAGACATTGCAAAGAAGCCAGGTAAGACTTTTGTGTCTGATTCTTCCTTGTGAATCAATAAAGTTACCCATCTCATGTACATTCTGAAACATTGTTATAAGGCCCGTCTACTCCATGCTTTAATTGGATTTATCTATAACTGAATGTTGAAGACTATGGTTTTTAACTTATACAGCTGTTCAAAAACAATTGAAGAAAAGCAAATCTTCAAACAGAAATTTTCCGATTGAAAGAGGAAGAGAAGGAGCTGGTAGAAGGTTGACTAGGGCCCTGATCCAACCACCCCGATCAGCCGCATCCCTTACCATGGAAGTGCACCATATGCACAGCCCAAAAAAAGAAGAAGCCAGTAGAGGGTCTACTGGCCCCAGATCAAAGAAGGAGATCCTCTGATCTCCACAACCCCCTGTCCCACCAATAATCGGAGAGAGAGAGAGAGAGAGAGAGAGAGAGAGCCAGCCTCTCCTCTCTATAAATACTGGATCTCTCCTCAACCATCATACAGTGAACGCTCATAGAGCAGGAAGATTTCTCTAAGACCTGCAGGGCTCTAAGTTTTCTAGTAGAACAGATCAAATGTTCTTCATTGTTCTCTTTATTCCGATTAAGAAAACTGAATAATCCTTTTGATTCATCAAGCATATCTCTTTTGTGTTGTGGACTTCTCTATGAATCTGTAATGGATCCAAGAAACCCATTAGGATTGTGGATCTTTAATGGGTCCTTAATGGATCATTCATGTGTCCAGCTTAAGTTCATTGCAGGATATGGATCCTTCGTAAATTTTCTTAAATCCACAACCAGTTCCAAGAAGCCCATTAAGATCGTGGATCCTTAATGGGTCTCTAATATGTCTTGAGTGGATCCAACTTAAGTCCATCAAATGGGATCCTTTGTGGATTTCCTTAAATACACAACCTGTAATATCCTTAATTGATATCCATTAAGTCCATTTCCACTAATGGATAGATTTTACCAACTCTATAGCCTTTAGTGAACTTAACCAAATTCCATTCTGGTCCATAAATTAGATCATCACAGTCCATGCATCTTGATAACAATGAAGTAGGAAGAAATCCATTCTGAGTAGCTTAAGGCTATGAGAAAGAATATCCTTGAAGGCTTTCTGGTAAACTCGTGTAAGAATATATTTAAAATGAAACTGGTCAGCTTGAAGCACAGACATGATCAAAAGAAGTCGGGAAATTTTCGTGTTACACTCCGAAGAGGGAAAAGCAAAGGTGCACAATCATTATAAATCAATCAATTGAATCAAAGGAAAAAGAGAGGTCTTTTTTTTCCTATTTCTGTGTACTTTTAACCACATATAAAGATATAACCATACGTTACTCATTCTCTGTTACATACATTCTCAGATAAGCATGACTAAACTACAAGAAGGACGTTAACATCAAGACAAGCAACCAAAAGTCTAAGAAAGAGGGAAAAAAACTTAATGAAGGGAAGCATCAGTGACAAGCAAGACAGACCAGAAGAGGATTGTCAGACATTGCGAAGAAGCCAGGTAAGACTTTTGTGTCTGATTCTTCCTTGCGAATCAATAAAGTTACCCGTCTCATGTACATTCTGAAACATTGTTATAATGCCCGTCTACTCCATGCTTTAATTAGATTTATCTATAACTGAATGTTGAAGACCATGATTTTTAACTTATACAGCCGTTCAAAAACAATTGAAGAAAAGCAAATCTTCAAACAGAAATTTTCCAATTGAAAGAGGAAGAGAAGGGGCTGGTAGAAGGTTGACTAGGGCCCGGATCCACCCACCCACAACCAGCCGCACCCCTTACCATGGAAGTGCACCATATGCACAGCCAAAAAAAAAGAAGACAGAAGCCAGTAGAGGGTCTACTGGCCCCAGATTAAAGAAGGAGATCCTCTGATCTCCACAACCCCCTGTCCCACAAATAATTGGAGAGAAAAAGAGAGAGAGTGAGAGCCAGCCTCTCCTCTCTATAAATACTGGATCTCTCCTCCTCAACCATCATACAGTGAAGGCTCTTAGAGCAGAAACATTTCTCCAAGACCTGCAGGGCTCTAAGTTTTCTAGTAGAACAGATCAAATGTTCTTCATTGTTCTCTTTATTCCGATTAAGAAAATTGAATAAAAACTCCTTTTGAGTTGTGGATTTCTCTATGAATCTTTAATGGATCCCAGAAGTCCAATAGGATTGTGGATCCTTAATGGGTCCTTAATGGATCATTCATTTGTCCAGCTTAAGTTCATTGCAGGATATGGATCCTTTGTAAATTTTCTTAAATCCACAACCAGTTCCAAAAAGCCCATTAGGATCGTGGATCCTTCATGGGTCCCTAATGAATCATTATTATGTCTTGAGTGGATCCAACTTAAGTCCAAATGGGATCCATTGTGGATTTCCTTAAATCCACAACCTGTAATATCCTTAATTGATAAACATTAAGTCCATATCCACTAATGGATAGATTTTACCAACTCTATAGTCTTTAGTGAACTTAACCAAATTCCATTCTGGTCCATAAATTAGATCATCACAGTCCATGCATCTTGATAACAATGAAGTAGGAAGAAATCCATTCTGAGTACCTTAAGGCTATGAGAAAAAATATCCTTGAAGGATTGTCCTATAAAATTGATGAGGGCATCCACCACAACCAGAACATAACGAGGGCAGATTAGGTGTAACACATAGACCTAGGTGTAGCCCCAATAAAAGGACAAAACAGTTTGTACTACACATGATTATCAGAAATTTTTTGCTGCCAAACAGTACTAAACTCACTCAAGGCATAAAAGTTGACTGATGATGCTTTGATAGTCCTTCTACAAAACTTACAACAGGTAAACATCTCTCTTTCCAATGCCTTTCCCAAAATCAATATTCAGCATTCCACTGTAAGGCTTTAACTTGATCTTTTCTCCTGAATCATGGATTTAGCTATGAGTTAAAAGTTCAAAATAGCAAGACCATATAATGAAAACATACATTAGAATAAATCATCCAGTATCATCAATAAAATATTTAAACTGGCCTTTGTTGTAAGCTATGACATCTTCTCCAAGAAGCAAAAAACTCGTAGCCAGTATTGTTGGACCAGCACCACCAGATCCAGCTGTGTAATAGAAGAATCTGAAGGAGCCATATTAGCATGGGAGTTGTCCTAGTTTGTAAACCATTAGCCATAGAGACTGCTATATGGCATACAATTTTTAGTGTATTGAATTAAATCAGGGAAACTATTTCACATCAAAATATCTGACACTATATTTAGCAGATCCTAGAGAAGGAACTATGATAAAAACAACGAAAAAGATATAAATGAAGCAAGTAGACAGGGAGAAAAAATAGAAATGTTCCCCAGAGGACTCTTAGACAACAACTTATAAAGAAATTAAAAGTATCCCTAGTCTGTACACTCTTGAGTAATATAAGAGGTTAATTATGTTAAAATTGTACCATCATATCACATTGTAAAGAGAACTTTTGATTGACAATCCAACTGGTGCAGACTGTACGCTATATCATATCATTGATATACATTTTACTACACTCCAAAGTTTGTTTTAAGTTCAACAAGAACAATAGTAGATGCTTTGGTGGTTGTGCCACTACCCAGCAATTGAAGCACCTTCTTTCCAGGATAGTTCATCCATAATGCTGGACTGGACATCATACCAAAAAGCAGTATGATGGACGTAAGGATCCATATGTCAAAATTAGGATACATTTTTTAGGATTGAAATCAGATAGTTTTAAAAAATAACGTTTCATCAAGCCTAATGGGTTAGAACCAGTGGTACTTGAATGGGTTAATTCTATTAGGTTTGTATACCACAATGCCCACATTAGACCAAGTTCCAATATAGTGCTGATTTGGCTAAATGTATCAGTAGGATAATGGGGCACCTTGGAAAGGTATATGGGTTTGATTTATTTTGCCAGACCTTGGGATTTTCACATGTAGGTTGGATGGCATGATTTATGAGATTTGGGTCATGTACAAACCTTGAGTGGTACCCACCCTGCATTTTGTACATGGTGGAAGTTGATACAGAGACTGCAAACAAGCCCCCTTAACCAACTCTCCCACCCCTATGGAGTATGGACCAGTAGGATAGACTCAATAAAGATCTGTTTCTTGGAGATGGGGGACTTGCATAATTGCTCCTCAAATATATGTTGTTAGTTAGGGCAAAGAGCTTCCATCATTTCATGAAAGGGGTCTAGAAGTCCATACTCGGGATACGTGCCAACTTAGGTAGTGTCTAGAAAAACAACTTGGGTGCACTCGTGATTGGAACCATGATGGTGCAGTTGGAGTCTACATGTTCACCTTAGCCTACAACCTGTCCTCCCGCAGGAGTGGCTAGAGACTCCCTAGGCATATAAACAGAAGTTGAAAGATTGAGCCAATGGACAGTGTACTCGGCTACTTATAGCCTACCGGCGGGTGGTTATCTCCATTAACCCATAAGATAGAATGGATCACTAAAGTTATAAATGTGATTGACTATGATATGTTGCAGAAGCAACTGGTCATAATAAGACTCACCCCAGGGTAGGCCAGGCAAATAATGAAGAAAAGACTGGTCTAGTGACGGGCCAAGTAAAAAATAAAGATAGAAAGAAGATAAGATCAGTCCAATGATAGGGCGATCAGGTGAAGTATGAAATGAACATTTGTTCATTCTATTCTTTATTCTATAAAGACACATATGACCAAGGATAAGAGAAAGATCAAGAGTAAGAGAACAATGAATGTGACTTATAATGATAATATCAAAGAAGATGAGAATAAAGATAATGAGTAGATTAATTAAGGGTAAAGCTGACAAGTAAAGACCTAAAGATACAAATTTTAGGTTTATATGAAATGATATAAGAATCCCATAGCATTTCAATTGATTTCTAGCATTTTCTGATGGTTTGATTCATAAAATCTAATATTTTTTTATCATCTTGAATAAACAATAAGAACATGCCAGTAGCTTTCAATTAACTATCCAATAAAAGTATGATCATAATTAGGTAACATGTGTTTCTGTATTTGAAGTCAAAGTGGTGAGTAGATGAACCTATTGAGCCCAAAAACATATGGCTTATGCCCTTGTTTTTAATGCTTTTAGTCTTGCATTTCCAAAATAAATAAAGATGAGATAAAGATTCATCAATGTAACTTTCTCACTCATGCCAACTACTTCTGTTTGGGCATGCACTTGTTCCTGTTATTACCTTAATATTTGTCTGATAAGCATGTTTTTTTTCTTTCCAATTATTATCTATTTGCGCATTACAATGTTGCTAGAAATTTGTGCATCCTACCGGATAGGGATGTAAATCATAACCATAACCTGATTATCCAATCAGCTCATTAGTTTAGTGAACAGTTTTAAGATAGTGTTTTCTTCTCCGCTAGGTTAATGGATATGAATACAAGCAAACCTGATTTCTATACCAAATACGGAAACAAATAACTCCATTACCTAACCCACTATCCAAATAATAGTTAAGAATGTATTTTGTACATATATATTGTTCATACATATCCAGCTAATATCAAATACTATTATTTGTTCTTTGTAGTGACAAGGGTTCAAATTTGAGCGTCTTTTCGGAAAAAAAAGTGTGGATTGCACCACCAATTTTATTGCTAAACAGCAATAGTACAATTAGAGGAGGTGAGAAGAGATTCCTCTACCTCCAAAAAGAGAGGGAAAAAACAAGGCAAGAAAAGAAAACCACTCTCAAGCAGATAATGTAGCCCTCTTCCAATAATCCAGGGACATGTTAAGAATATACCAACCCAACTGAAAAAGAAGGGAAATAGATCTTAAAGATATATTCTCAACATAAAATTTACTTCCCCAGAAAATGAGATCACTTCATTCTCTCCAAATACTCCAATATACAGCATGAGGGATAAGGTCCAGCAAGAGTCTTCTATGCTTGTCGGAGAAAGCAGCCTTGAGAGTCTTGAGATGTCCACATATCTTGGACAGTGCTGAAGTGAGTAATGAAATGAAAGATTTGACTAAGAGCAAACCAGCCTTCCCTGCTGACCGGGCAATCAATCATCAAGTGATCAACATCTTCCTCATGTTGTCCACAGAAAGAGCATAAGAGATCAAAGTCAGGAACCCATTTCCTTCGATAAGATTTATTAATAATTGTCCTAGCAGGCATAAGCCACATAAGACTTTGGTTTTTGAGTGGGAATTTAACCTTCCAGATTTGATGATATAACTCAAAGGTCTGTGATTGGCCCACCAACAGCTGGTATAGGTTCTTGACTGAGGAAGTTTTGGAAGTGCTTGAAAAAGCTGATCTTCTTCCTGAGGTTGAATTACCACCAAATGTAACAGAGTCAAAAGTTCATAAAAAGCGGCCTCCTCCTCGTCCATGACGTCCCTTCTGAAATTAATGTCCCACTGGGTACTATCTGCAAGAGTGGAAAGTTCTGGAAGGTCAAACTGAGTTGATCTCTGGCTAACCTGAAAAAAGCAGGGAATGTCTGTTTCAGGGGCTGATCCCCACACCATAGGTCCAGCCAAAAGAAAGTATTCATCCCATTACCAACCGTAGTTCTGATAAAAGGTTCCATTATAGGGCTGACTTTGGGAATACCTTTCCACAAAGGAGAGATGCAAGAGCGGTTGTCCATGAATACAAAATTTCTTAAAATATCTGTACTGTTTGTGCAGAATGACTTTGTCGGTCATGGAAAATATTCTCTTGAAAAAGAGCATGCCTCTATAAACTTCTCACTGAGCCTTTTGATGAAAAGGGAAGATTTATAAAGATGCACATATGGGGGCTATACAAATAGCTTGTGCAGGGCTTTTTCCGTGGGTGCGCTTCGTATCAGACGATTTGAGTTCGAGTGTTGGACCTTTCCCCACTGACCGCAGTCGGTGTTGATTTATATCGGCCTAACGTCCGAATACCCTTGTTTAATTGTCAAAGAAATCCTAAGGTCCTCTATAAGGGTCATGATACCGAGGGCAGACTTGCTTGCATGGCTTGAAGCTAATTCTCACTCACCACCGAAGTATTAATAGAATTAAGGTTTCATCAAAGGCCGCTAGGTTAGGCAAGAAACCCAATTTGAGG
Source organism: Amorphophallus konjac (assembly GCA_022559845.1). Classification (NCBI taxonomy): domain Eukaryota; kingdom Viridiplantae; phylum Streptophyta; class Magnoliopsida; order Alismatales; family Araceae; genus Amorphophallus; species Amorphophallus konjac. Next base: position 168,279 of record JAHNEJ010000640.1, read on the forward strand.
ATATGACTGTAATTTTGCAAAAGCCGTAGACGCTTTTGAAACGTCGGGAGGTTTCCTAGACTCTAGGGGTATTTTGATAATTTTACGAAGTCAGAAACTCTTGTGTAATATTCAGGTTGGAGGGAGACAACGGTGCAATCTCTGGCTTCCCAGGGCACTAAGGCAATTTTCGGAAGGTTCTGGAGATTATTTAGCCATTTCTGGATTGCAAGGTATTTCGGTAATTTTACAAGACCCATGGCGGATTTAGGGTTTAAGGCCACGCTTAGGTGCAAGGGTGGTTTGGCAAGACCTTCGAGTGGAAGAACGACATTGGGTTTCATGGAAGGCACACACGCATTCATTTCCAAGAGAAGAGGGTATATACACAATTTTTGAAAGTCAAGGTTCATTTGCAATTTTCCTTGACCAGCACATAAGGGAACATCTTAGTATATTCATATGTGACTACAAAGTTGTCTGCGAATTGTCGACTGTACAAAAGAAAGGGGTCTCCGCACTGACGCGGGACGTCGGGGCATAGCCCCAATTACAAAAAGTTGCGGGGTAAAACTGCAAACAACAGGACTTTAGTTTTCTTGCAGTCCCGAGAGGAGTATTTCTGTAATTCCTTATTATCGGGTGGAATTACATGATTTGGCCATCCAGGACGCATAGAAAGCTGCAAATATAGCCTCCATGGACATAAATAAATACAAGATTTGGGATATCACATACCCTTAATGGGCCAAAACAACGAACAAAGCTCCTTGCGCCAGATGCTTCTTCTCTCCGTGTCTCCGTCTGTCTCTTCGTATGTGTGTCTATTCGTCTTGGACCCCCGGGGGAGTATTTATAGAAGGTGAGAAGTCATCGGGGTGGACAGGATTTGAGATGACCTCGGGCAGGTCCCTCCTTTTTCTTTTTTTTTCCCGAGAGAGAGAGAGAACAGGCAGCGCGCAGCCTGCCCGGAGTCATTTGACCCCAGGCGGGTCCCCCCACGGGGCCAGACGGGCCTGTCCGGTGCCGGATGACCCCGCGCGGGCCTATCCGAGGTCAGACGACCCCGGACGATCGCCCCCCCCCCCCCCAGGTCTGCTCCCCGTATAAACCCTGTCGCCCACGTTTTTCAGCCTTTTGCTCACAGTATGCCGCATGGAGCAAGGAACAAGCGCATCTCTTGTTCGTTCGTTCGTCTTCTCCATGTCGTCGGCCGAAAAGAGGGGCTTGTGCTCGTCCGAGCTATAAGATACACGTGCGTTGGACTTCTCCGAAGGTGTGTACACTCTCTTTTCCGCCCTCTTTCTTTGCTGCGAGGGTTTTCTATCTTTCATCCCGTATATCCCGGGGAGGAATTATTGCCTCTCGAGATTTCCCGGAACCACACGACCCTGACAGTCGTTGTGAATTTAATTTGACTTTCAACCACCTCGGTTGTTGCGAGGTGTCTACAATTGAAATAATAAACGGGCCATAAGGTCCCGACATGTGGAAATATTCAACGGGGTGGCGGCATGCCAACTATAGAATCTCGACCAACTCGAGGGATATGTCTTGATTTGTTCGAGAAAAGTAACGGGTGCAACAGACTCCTTTCCAAAAGGAGTGATCATCAGTCAACAATTCTCACAACCACTTCCCCAATAGTGCTACATTCATTTGTTGCAGATTTTTGACACCCAAACCTCCGCATATCTTAGGCTTGAAGACCATGCTCCATTCCATGGAGTGAATGCCTACCCCATTCTCCTTACATCCCCCCTCCCCACAAAAATCTCTCCCTGATAGGGTCAATAGCCTTACAGATATTAACATGCATGAGAAAGCTGGACAAGTAATGAAGAGGAAGGGCTGATAAGACAAAGTTAATGAGCATAAATCTTCCCTCGAGAGACAGGTGATGGCCCTTCCAACATGCCAATCTTTTCTGTATTCTGACAATAAAAGGATTCCATTCTGCCAATTTCAGGTTTTTTAAGTGTAGGGTGCAGCAGCCGGTTCGCCAGTTCGTGGGGGTGCAGCAGCTTTTCACTAGGTGGCACAAGGAATGGAAGCTAAAGGAAGACTCTTTCATCTGGTAGCTGATCCTCCATGCCACACTGTGGGCCATGTGGAGTGAAAGAAACAATAGGATATTCAAGAGAGAAGTGAGGTCTGAGGATAGGTTAGTGTCCTTTGTTTGTGAGTCAGTGTCCACTTGGGTGAGAGAGTTCTGTAAAGGGGAAAAGGATAACTCCTCGCTTTTTTTGTTCTTGGGGAGTTAAGGGGGTACACCTTTCTGGGGGGTAGTCAGTTTCGTAAAGGGGGTTTTTGAGAGCTGAACGCTTATACTTGTACATTTCTTTTCTTTTAATATACTTGTGGTATCATCCATTCTTCAAAAAAGAAGTGTAGGGGCAGCCCCAAATACGGCAAAGCACGGGATAGCTGTTGACAACCCAAACAGTTGGCAAATTGTTGAAGTGTTTCTTCAGATAGATTAATACCCACAATTGATGTCTTATCAAAATTTATTTTAAGACCCGAACAGGCATCAAAACTCCTTAGAGTAACAATCGGGAAGTCTAACTGCTCCACACTTCCTCTCGAGAAAATTAGAGTATCATCAGCATACTGTAAATATGATATGCTTCTTGAACCTCTTGAGATGCACATACCATTAATCCAGCCCCAATGTTCGAGGGACAACATTTTGCTCAGTACATTTGCCACTAGCACATAGAGCAGTGGAGAGAGAGGATCCCTTTGTCGTTGACCCTGAATGAATGGAAATAACCAGAAACCTTACCATTAAAAAGAATGGAGAAAGTACAAGTTGCGATATATCTCCAGACCACTTTGATGAAATCGTCAAGAAAAAGATAAGATCTCATGACTGCCCATAAACATTTCCAACATGATCATAAGCCCTATTAAAATCGACCTTGCATAGTAGATAAGGGCTATGGCTTCTCCAGGCCGCAAACAAAGCCTCATGAGCCACCAAGAAATTGCCCATAAGCCTCCGCCCGGGCACAAAAGCAGATTGGTTCTCCTGTACAAGATTGGGAAGTATATGGTTCATTCTAGTAGCCAGGATCTTAGTGCAAATCTATTTAAGAGACTAATAGGCCTGAAGTCCTTAAATTCTAAAGCATCCTCCTTTTGGGTAATAGCACCAACAAAGTATGATTCAAAGCTTCACAGATTCCCTTGCAATCAATCACCTCTCTAGTGTCCTTGAGAATATCTTCATTTAGGACATTCCAAAAATGCTGGTAGAAGAACATGGGAAATCCATCAGGCCCAAGAGCCTTATCACTCTGCAAAAACAAAGGTAGCTCCTTTAACCTCTGATTCATCTAAATTGAGAACCAAGAGTTGTTGTTCCTCAAGAGAAATGGTAGGTATGTGAGGATCCTCCCTGTTGCAGCCAGGTACAGGAGAACAGGAGGAGGGAGAAGAGAAGAATACACCGAGAGAGCCAAAACAGGTGGCGGCTGTCCCTTTCTATCCTTCTCACAGCTGCAACCCACCCATCTTATTAAATAAGACCAGGGCAACAACCCTTTTACAAGATGTGACTAAAATACCCCTAGCTGCAGGCTACAAGGGGCGCACACCCAATAAACCAGAAATAACAATTAAAACAGAGGCAATATAAGAATGACAAAACTACCCTCAGCCTTCTTTACACTCCCCCTCAAGCTGAGCATAGATATCTAACATGCTTAGCTTGCCTAGCATTCTTTTGAAATCATCCTTTGACAAACTTTTAGTAAGTACATCAGCAGCTTGATCAGCAGACCGGATATAGGGCAGGCACAGCTCTCCGGAGTCCAGCTTCTCCCGGATGAAGTGTCTATCCAACTCTATGTGTTTTGTACGATCATGTTGAACAGGGTTGTTAGCAAAACTGATTGCCGCCTCGTTGTCACAGTAGAGATTCATGGGAAGCACTGCTCTAACCCCAATGTCGGTTAAAAGAATGTTTACCCACAATAGTTCTGCTACAGCTTGTGCCATGGCTCTGTATTCAGTTTCGGCACTTGATCTTGCACAGACAGATTGCTTTTTGCTCCTCCGGGTAATAAGGTTTCCACCCAAGTAAATACAATACCCAGATGTTGGCCTTCGATCATCTTGTGATCCAGCCCAGTCAGCATCAGAAAACCCCTCCAAACACAAATGACCTTTCTTTCTAAATAACAGTCCTCTTCCCGGAGATGTTTTGATGTACCTCAAGATCCAGTCAACAGCCTGCATGTGCTTGCTTCTGGGGGCATGCATGAATTGGCTGACTACATTGGTTGCATATGTAATATCTGGTCTGGTCAAGGACAAGTAGAGGAGTTTTCTAACTATTTTCTGATACCTGCCTTTTTCAGCCTCTGAGAGGATTTCTCCATCAAGAATACTTAGCTTGTGATTCATTTCAAGTGGGGTAGCTGCAGACCTACTTCCCATTTTCCCGATCTCTCTCAGTAAATCAAGAGCATACTTTCTTTGAGAAATAAAAATGCTGCCATGAGATCTAGCAACTTCAATCCCAAGGAAGTATTTCACGGGACCAAGATCTTTGATCTCAAATTCCTTTGCTAGACTGTCTTTCAGCTGCTGGATGCCAACAAGATCATCACCAGTGACCACCATATCATCCACATATACAAGGAGGATAACAACCTGTCCACCCTTCCTTTTCACAAATAGAGTATGGTCACCATTTCCTTGTTTGAACCCCATCTTCAGCATAGATTTTCTCAGCTTTTCAAACCAAGCTCTAGGAGATTGTTTCAGGCCATATAATGCCTTTTTGGGCTTACAAACTTTCCCATCTGTAGTTGAGCCAGGAGGGGGTTGCATGTACACTTCTTCGGCCAATTCCCCATTAAGGAACGCATTCTTAACATCTAGCTGGTGCAATTCCCAGTCATGGTGGACAGCAAGAGACATTAGGACCCGGACAGAAGATAACTTAGCCACTGGAGCAAACGTTTCTTGGTAATCAATGCCATAGGTCTACGTAAACCCTTTGGCAACTAACCTTGCCTTGTACCTTTCCACGGATCCATCAGACTTAAATTTAATTGTATATACCCATTTTGATCCCACAGGCTTCTTTCCTGAAGGCAGATCAACCAAATCCCAAGTGTCATTCTTCCTTAAGGCCTCCATCTCTTCTTCCATTGCCTTAACCCACCTTGGATCCATCATAGCTTCCGAAAAAGAGGAAGGAACAATAGTGCCAGAAATAGATGAAAGGTAGGTCTGGTACGATGGAGAAATTTTTGAGTAGCACAAGTAGTTGGAAATTGGGTGCTTGGTACACTCTCTCACACCTTTGCTGCAGGCAATAGGCTGATCAAGGTCAGTGAGAGTCACTTGAGTTTCAGTTTCAGAAGTGACATTAGGGACAACAGGAGATGAGGGCCCAGCATTCTCATGAGAGTGGTCATCAGTAGGAGTCTTTTCCTCAGTTTGTTCAACCTCCTTTCTTGGTCTTCTGGAGTAGACTTTTCCAAACCTTGTCTTTTCCTTAGAATTGATTCCTTCAACAGTCTTGAAGCCATCCTCGGCATTGGCATCTTGGACATCACGAACAGGAGAGAATGAGGAACCCAGAGTGTCAACAGAACTATGACAAGGAATAAGGTAGGGGTCCACTGTAATCTCCCCCTCAGGTAGATTCGAGGAGAAGTATGACTGTGACTCAAAAAAGGTAACATCTCTTTGATAATAAACCTTCCATGCCACAGGGTCAGCACACTTATACCCTTTTTGGGTAGGAGAAAAACCAAGAAAAACTCCCCTAACAGCTCTGGGGTCAAGTTTAGAGTGGGCAGGACCCAAGACATGGATGAAACACAAGCACCCAAATACCCGAGGAGTCAAGGGAAAGATTGGGTGATATGGGTGTAAGATAGTCACAGGAATACGAAACCCTAGGGTTCTGGATGGCATCCGATTAATGACATATGCTGCTGTGAGGACAGCATCTGCCCAGCACTATTTGCGGGTGTTGTGCTGAAACATGAAGGCCCGAGCAGTCTCCATTAGGTGCCTATTTTTCCTCTCTGCCACTCCATTTTGCTGTGGAGTATACGGGCAAGAGGATTCATGAACCATTCCTTCATCTTGCATGAACATATTCAAACTTTTTGTAAAATATTCTTTTGCATTATCAGACCTAAAGGTCTTGATTTTTTTGTCAAATTGAGTCAGCACCATATTGGAAAAAATCTGAACTGCTCGAGACACTTCTTCTCTTGACCTTAACAGGTACACCCAAGTACACAAGGAAAAATCATCAATGAAAGTGATGAAATAACGATAACCATTCACAGACCGCACAGGTGAAGGACCCCAAACATCAGAGTGGACCAAGTCAAAGGGAGCACTGCTCTTTTTTATTGAAATTGAAAATGGAGATCTACAATATTTTGCCAATTGGCAGACAGGACACTGAAATAGCTCTGGTTTAATAGACTTAAACAATGTAGGAAACAAAAGTTTCAAAGACTTGAAGGAAAGATGTCCCAGACGACAATGCCATAACTTGAGCTGCTAAATTTGACTAAGATTGTCACTAGTCTTCTTGGACTGAAATGTTGTCCGCCCTTTGATGTTCAGCCTGTAAATACCCCTGTCCTCAAGACCACTCCCAATCGTTTGCTTGGTCTTCAAATCCTGAAACACACAATGAGTTGGGAAGAAGGTTATGGAACAATTCAGGGATTTGGTGAGGTTACTAACAGACAGTAAGTTTATTGGCAGAGAAGGAACATGTAAAGTAGATGACAAGGAAAGATGATCATCCAATCTAATGGTTCCTTTGCCTGCTATTGTGGCCTGTGTCCCATCAGCTACCATCACATTTTCTTGGCCAGAAGAAAGAGAATAAGTAGAAAAAAGACTAGGGTTACCAGTCATGTGATCAGTAGCTCCAGAGTCAATGATCCATGATGTATCTGTTGGTTGAAGTGTAGCACTAAGTGCGACCCCCTCAATATTGGACTTACCCAGAGAGGTGGAAGCAAAAGCAGATGGTCCAGCTGAGAGAGAATCCTTTGGAGAGTAGGAATATCAATTGGAGATAGACTCTTGGTGTTAGGTACTTGAACACCTGAAGATCCATTCTCCTGGGGAGAGGCCAAGGAGGTTGCTGCATTTCCCTTGGCCTGTTTGCTGCCCTTCTTGCCACGAAACATGAGGGGCTTCTTATCAGGATAGAGCTCCCAACAGTCATCCATGAGGTGGTTAGACCTACCACAGTGACTACACTTCCGGACTGCTTTGCCATCATCCGCCTGACTGTTACCACTACCCCTCTTAAACTTGGAAGCATTGCTAGCCAGAGCAGAATGATCATGTAGAATATTCCCACTTGCTGTTTGAGCGTCCACCGGCATTGCTTCCCTACTATTCTCTTCAACCAACACCCTTTGATATACCTCATCTAAAGATAGGGCACTAGTGTCATTGAGAATTTGTCCCCGGAGGGAAATGGATGGCAGTATCGGCCGAAACCGATACGTTTCGGACGAAACGTATCGGTTTCGGCCTATACCGAAACCGAAACGGGCCTTGTCACTGTAGCAAGTCCGATACCAAAGAAAATGATTTTTTTAATGGTTTCGGACCGAAATTGTCCGGTTTCGGACCGAAACCGACCGAAACCGTTCGGTTTCGGCCGAAGCCAGACTTGCTCAATACATTTTTTGCCTTTTCTGACTGTTTTGAACCGGTTTCGGCCGAAACCGAAACCGAAACCGATACGTATCGGTTTCGGTACCGGCCGAAACCGAAACCGATACGTATCGGTTTCGGTACCGGCCGAAACCGATACTGAAACCGATACTACCATCCTTGGGAGGGATTCCCACTCCGGATTTAAACCACCAAGGAACTTCAGAACTCTCCCCTTCTAAATAAACTTCAAGTGTCTTCTGTGATCAGCTGGGGTATCCCAGTCATCAGCATCATAGTAATCGAGTTCATCCCACAGTGTTTGAAGAGTAGTAAAGTAATCTGTAACAGAGAGTGTACCTTGTCTTGCTCCATACAGGGCGTTCTCCAATTGATATACCCTAACAACATTTTTCTTCTCTCCATACATCTTCTCTAGGAACACCCACATGTCTCTAGATGTCTCCTTTCGCATAATCAGTTTTCTCTGAGCATCTTCAACAGAACTGACTAACCAAGTCATCACAATGTTGTTCTGTTCAACCCAATCTTCAAACTCAGCACCATCCTCTGCTGGTTTCTCAATTTTACCGTTGATGTAGCCAGACTTCCTCTTCGCTCCAAGGTACATTTTGGCTGCTGCTGACTATTCAACATAATTTTTTTTTGTTCAGCTTGATAGGGGTAACCTGCAGAGCATGATGTTCATGGCCGAACACAGGCCCAGACACCAATACCCTTTTTCCTCCAGGAGCCCCTTCAGCACTTGTGGATGTACACCTGGAGATGGATGGGGATTGCTAGTTGGCCATGGAAGCCTCCTCTTCTCCCAGATGGAACAAGGAGCAGACCTAGAAAACCTAGGGGACAGGCCGCGGCTGTCACCCAACAGCTTGACAGAGAGGAAAGGAGAAGAAAGGAGGTGCAGGGTGCGAACCCTACCTGACAGGAAGGAGAGAGGGCCGCAGACTTTCCCTAGGCCAGAAAGGGTTTTTTTTTGTTTTCTCGGTGGAGGATCTTCCAGAGGACAGTCCGCCTTCTTGTGCTAGGGATAAACCCTAGGAAGGGTGTCGGAAGCAAATTTTGCTTGCAAAAACACCTCCCGTCAACACCTATCCGGGGTGAGAAGAACCCGTCCGGGTGACATGGAACCTGCCCGGAGTGGAGTTTTGCCAGGAAGGACCTCTCCAACAACGGCAGCAGCGCAACAGGACCTCCCCGGGGTGACACAGACCCGTCCGGGGTCGGGGGGACCCGTACGGGGTCACCCGACCCCGGGCGGGCTCGCGCGCAGGCGGACAGGGCCTCCCGGGGCCGCGTGACCCCCGAGGTGGCCTCCCCGGGATCGTTTGACCCCGGGAGGGACCTGCCCGAGGTCATTTGACCCCGGACGGGTCCAGGGACCTCCCACCCCGGGCCGGTCCCTTTCCCGCGTGCGGAGAACCAAAAAAAAAAGAAAAAATGGAGGAAAACGACCTCCCCGGGGTCATTTTCACCCCGTTTAACCCGTACGGGTTCAAACAACCTCCCGTTTAACCCGTACGGGTCCAAACGACCCCGGGGAGGTTCCCACTTCTATAAATAGACCCCCAAGGGTCCAGGACAGGAGGAATAGAGGAGAACCTACGGAGCATTGCCTTGGAGCATCCAGGATTTTGAAGTTTTGTTCGTTTGTTTGTGTTGTGTCCCTGAAGTCATTTGAGTCATTCTGTGGTCACTTGGGCCATTCGACATCATTCTATGGTCATATGCATTCTGTGGTATTCTTGGTTTTGATAATGGCTAAACACTATTAGTCATTGTTGTTTTTCACTCTTATATGACTGACATATGTGCTGTTGTGTTCATGACAGATATGCAAATGAATGGACAAGTGAAAGCTCAATGTTGCGCCCTCGCACGCGGATCGACCTGCGCGGTCAGGTGGCGGGGGTCAAGGGGGTAGCGCCCCTTGCGGGAGTTTCCGGGGGCGGAGCCCCCGGAACAAAAATTTGATTGAAGACTCAGTAATAAAACTTCAAGACAATCAAAGTTGTTGTCACAGACATGAACGGATTACTAAAGGACTTAAGCGGCGGAGCTAAGATAGTTAACGGACCAACCCGGGAAAATCCGGGTTCTGCCCAGCTGGCGGTCGACCGCCAGCACAGGGGCGGTCGACTGCCCCAGCCAGGGACCCCCCGACTGCAGATCTGTCAGCTGCAGGTCGACCGCCAGCCCGTAGCGGTCGACCGGATTTCCCAGGGATCATCCGTTTGCAGGTGTTTCAGTAGCGGTCGACCGCCAGGAGCTGCAGGTCGACCGTCAGCCCCGATGCAGCCTTGTTTGACTTCGAATTCCACCTCGTGGCCAGCCCCTTTCTATGGATTTGTTTAATCAAACCTTACCTAATCTTCCATGATTTATGGATCTGGTCTGGAGCTTGTCTATAGACCATTCAAGGTCTATAAAATCAATACAAGAGGGTTAGAAACCCTAATACTTCAAGGCTTCAAGAGAGATCAAGGGAGGCCATTTTCGAGGTACTGTAGCACCTCTGTGAATAGTGTTTCGGGAGGAAGTTCTTCATCCATCCAAGATGATTCAAACTCAGATCTGAAGCCAAGCAACCTCCAACAAAGCTAGAAGCACTCAAGGGCAAGAAGGGTGATCAAAGGAAGCTAGAAGGAGCGTATTCCAAGAAGGAAATCAAGCTACTCCGGGAAGAAGCTCTTCAACGAATCCTCAAGAGATTCAAGCTCCAGCAAATCTCAGACAAGATCTTTTCTCTTAAGCATATTCTATATCTTGTTTGAGTGTTTTTCATAAGTTGTTCTTTTTCTATTTCACTCAAACACTTGGAAGTTGAGAATCGTCCCTACCGGTGGTTAGTAGGAAGGCAATCGGAAGTTGTCCGATCTGCGGTGTTGACGTCCCTACCGGTGGTTAGTAGGAAGGCAGTCGGTGGTTCTCCGATTTGCGGTTCGGTGTGCTGCACTAGTGAAGCCTCACCGGATTTGGTGAGGGGTGGACGTAGGACTGGGGATTCAGTCCGAACCACCTTAAAATCTCGTGTGTTGTGGTTTGTTTGTGTGATTGTTTCGTTCTAGATGCATGCTTAGGTTCGAATCGATATATTAGTAATCATCTTGCTAAGCAAATCGTTGTGTCCTTCGTTTAGCTAGTTATATTCCACTGCAATTTATCTCATCTAGCTATATAGAGGGTTACATTGCGAAAAGAGGGGCAGATCTATTCACCCCTCCCCTCTAGATCCGTTGTCCACTACACAACAGTTTGTTTTGGCCCGCAAGGGGTAAGTCCCCGGGTCTTGTGTATATGCCCCTACAAGGGTATTTTTGTCATTATGCCCTCATTGGGCTATGTTAGTAAGTTTCTACGTTCCGGGACGACTAAATTACGTAGTTCCGTCCGTATAACGGGGGACGTACAAAAATGTCCTCTCCGAGATCCGAGAAACATAAAAGTCTTATTATTTACAGTTTTACCCTGCAACTTTTATAATTGGGGCTACAACCCTACTTCCCGCGTTAGTGCGGACTTTTGTACAGTCGATAACTCGCCGACAACTCTTGTACCCAATTAGGCCTTAAATGAATCCAGTGTACTCCACAAATCTCTTATGTACACCAATCGGAAAAAATTACAAGAAAACCCATGGCTTAGGAAAATTACCAAAATATCCCTGGGTTGGTAAAATTACCAAAATACCCTCGGGGTCCAGAAAATCTCCCTCTACTTCAAAAATACCTACGGCTTCCGCATATTTGCGTCTTTACTCCTAAATCTTAGGGTTTTGCTCGGACTTAACTCTAACTTTAGTAACATGTTGGTGGTAAATGAGTGGTCTTGGAGAGTCTCTCGAGTGAGCCTGCCCTCCACATCAGAACCTAAGGAGAGGACTTTTTGATTTCTTTGACAGTCAAACAAAGGTGTTCGGACGTTAGGCCGATGTAAATCAACACTGACTTCGGTCAGTGGGGAGAGGTCCAGCACTCGAACCCAAATCGTCTGATATTATGTGCACCCACGGAATAAGGCTCTAAACATAGAGGAATGTCTCTTTTCAAAAAGGACATCTCCAAAATATTTCATTTTTCCTACGTGAAAGATTCCGTGGTCCACAAAGGGACACAAAGTAGGCCACCGGTGCTGCTTCTACCCCTGTTTCAGATCTCCTTCAGCTCTGATACCATGTTGCAGCCAGGAACAGGAGAACAGGAGGAGGGAGAAGAGAAGAATACACCGAGAGGGCCAAAACAGGTGGCGGCTGTCCCTTTATCCTTCTGACAGCCGCAACCCACCCATCTTATTAAATAAGACCAGGGCAACATCCCTTTTACAAGATGTGACTTAAATACCCCTAGCTGCAGGCTACAAGGGGCGCACACTCAATAAACTAAAAATAACAATTAAAACAGAGGCAATATAAGAATGACAAAACTACCCTAAGCCTTCTCTACACTCCCAAACTGGAAACCAACATTGATCATCAATAAATAACTGTTTGTAAAAAGAGAGAGTTTCAGATACAATATCTTCCTCATTGTGAAATAAGTCTCCTCTTTCTTCAAAGGTTGATGGGAAGAGCCGATGGGCTCCACGTACCAAGACCCGATCATCATCTTGTCCTTGTTCATTGCCTTCTTTGCTTCTTCAGCAAATAAGAACTCCACATATGCTTTACCTGTGGCCTTCCCATCTGCCCGGAGGGTGATACACACATGGTCCTCGATTGATTCAAACTCCCCAAAGAACTCAATCATGTCAAACTTGGTTGCAGAGAAAGGGTGGCTGTGAAGCTTGAGGATTTCAGTAGATTCCATTCGGTCCTTATCGTTGTGGGATTTCTTTGTGGGAGAAGAACCATGAGAGTATTCATTCATTTTGGCAGCAATCGCATGGTAGTAGTCCTGCCTTTTGCACCAGAACACTTCCAAATACCAAAGTGCCCCATATTCTGCCTGTCCCTTTGGAGGGCAAACTCGGCCTGCATCGATGATGCAAAAACCACAAAGGCCTCCCCAGAGAAATGTACATTCTTGTTGGTTAATAAGCAATCCGCAACATCTAGTCCTGTGAAGAACCTGTATATATCAATCGGTGTAGTTGAAAGGCAAGCCTCTTAGTCAGACCATAGGGAAGGAGGCTTGACTTAAGAAGCACATCACGAGTAGGGTATTGGTTGGAAGGGGGGTTGCCGGGGACGCAAGTGCCACTCCACCATCAGGAAATGATTGTATGTGATTGTCACTCACGGAATATTTTTAAGGTATAGAATGTTCTTTTTGTTCTTTCATGAAAGGGAAAAGAAGAGAGTCTATAAATTTCTCACTGAGCCTTTTGAAGAAAAGAGGAAATTTATAAGGATGCACATATAGGGGCTGTATAAATAGCCTGTGCAGGGTTCATTCCGTGGATGCGCTTCGCATCAGACGATTTGGGTTCGAGTGATGGACCTTTCCCCACTGACTACAGTCAATATTGATTTATATCGGCATAACGTCCGAACACACTTGATTGACTGTCAAAGAAATCCTAAGGTTCTTTACATAGGTTTTGATCCTGAGGGCAGACTTGCTTGCACGGCTCATAATTAACTCTCATTCACCACCGAAAGATTGATATAACTAGGTTTTTATCAAAGATCTCATTAGGGTTAAGCAAAACCCTATGGATGTAATTTTGCATAAATCATAAGCATTTTTGAAGTGTCGGGAAGAGTATTCTGGTAATTTCTTGGTTCCAGAGGTATTTTGGTAATTTCTGGATTCCAAGAATATCTTGGTAATTTTACCAAGCTAGGGACTTTTCTGTAATTTCTAGGTTGGAGGGAGACTGTGGTGTAATCTCTAACTTCCAAGGGCACTGAGGCAGTTTCCGGAAGATTCTAGGGGATGTTAGGCCGTTTCTAGATGACAGGGATATTTTGATAATTTTACCAGACCCAGGGCAAACTTAGGTTTGAGATGACACTTAAGTGCAAGGTTGAGCTGACAAGATCCCTAAGTGGAAGAACAACATTGGGCTCCATGAAAGGCGCTCGTGTGTTGATTCTCAAAAGAGGGGCATATGCACAATTTCCTGAAAGTTGAGGTTCATTCGCGGTTTTTCTCGGCACACATGAGAGGAGGCAACTAAGTGCACTCGTGATTCATTAAGTATAAGGACTGGCGGCGAATTGTTGACTGTACATAAGAGGTTTCCGCACTGACGTGGGACATGAGGGCATAGCCACAATTATCGAAAGTTGTAGGGCAGAACTACGGTTTACAGGACTTTGGATTTTCTTGCAATTCTAGGAGGGGCATTTCTGTAATTCCTAATTATCTGAAGGAATTACATGACTTGACCGCCCAAAATGCATAGAAAATTACAAACATGACCTCTAGGGGCATAAATGTAAGACCTAGGGTATTTATAAAACATACCCATAATAGGCCTTTACAAACACACAAACGAACTCCGGTTGTGTCATCGTTGTGGCTTTTTCTCTCGGTGCCTTCATGTTTTTCATCTTGGACCCAGGGGATATTTATAGAAGGTAGGGAGACCCACCTTGACAAAAAGAGGGATTTTTGGACCCCATTTTGACAGAAAAGGTGTTTTTTGGACCCCACCTTGACAAAAAAAGATCGATTTTGGAATCCCAGGTTGTCAAGGTGGGTCTTCCACCCTTTTTGTGTTTTTTTTAAGGGAAAAGGGTGGTGTGGCTGGACCACGTGGACCCGACGGGGTCAACAGACCCCGGTGGGGCCTGTTTGACCACGCTGGGCCCAGCGAGGTCAAGTGGACCCCGCGCTAGACCCCGGCGGGGTCTGTTTGACCCACTTGACCCGCGCGAGACCCAGGCGGGGTCGACAAACCCCATCGGGGTCTGTTTGACCCCGCTGGGATCCAGCGGGGTCCATTGGACCCCGCGTAGGTCCCAAATGAAGGCCAGAACTGTCTCCAGCAAGGTTTGCCGACTCAGTCCCACTCGTACCTGTCTGAGCCAGACTGACACATCCGAATTGGCCCGAGTCGGCCAGATTCGGCCCTAATCAACCCGAGTTGTAAATCTTCCTGGAAACGGACCTCATTGAATGCCTGCAGCCCATACTACCCTTGTCAACATCGACCTGCTGTTCTACCAAACACAATATCACAATAGACACTGAAAGTTCCAGATCCCCATTAATACATACACATCCAAGAAGCATCCAACATAAGGCATGTTTCCATATCCCTGTGGACAGAATGAACAATAAGTCAAATCTCATCCCTGCAATCTCCTTGAATACTCTATTTCAAATTGATTAAATCTGGGTTTCTAATAGAAGCCCACCTTAAGCTCATGTAACTAGGCAGAAATCCTTAAGAGAATCTAGCCAAAAAAAAGAGACAACTTTTAAACAATTATTACTTTCATTACAACAATGAGCCAAGTAATCAGTCTCTCGGCAACAATCACAAGTAAACATTACTTGAATTTACCTTAGTCGTTCAGGCTCCCCACTGTTTTCCTCACTTCTAGCAACACGTACCAGCTCAGCTGCCATAACTGTATGTAAATAGGTGTCAAAGTAATTAGTAGACAAATGAGCACAGATTTATATAAGGATAGTGATCTATCTATCTATCCACCCATCAATCCATCTACCTATCTGTCTACTGTGTGTGTGTGTGTGTGTATGTGTGTGTGTGTGTGTGTGTGTAGGAAAGCATCCAATGAGAGCCAGTTAGAAGCACTCCCTCTGAATGACCATTGCACCCATGTTCATTGACAATTCTTAGGACCAGAGTAGTCACCAGAAAATGAACTTTCATCTGATAACCATTTTACCTTAACGTTTCATCATTTCACCTTCCAGACACAACCCCCTATCAACGTACATAAATACTCTTCATAGTCACACCTCTTGAATTGTCACTGTAGACAAGAAAAAAACAGAAATAGAGGTTTTTTCTGAAATTTTTGTTAAGTTAGTGTTCGGCTCTATGACTGAAGGGTGTTTTGGTCATAGGCACATCATTTATGTGGGCCTTCTGGTCCTTTCTGTAATTTCTTGTCTTCCAAGGGAAACTATCATAAGATTAAAAGGGATTGGCCTGTTTAGATCCAATCCCCCATTTTGGGGTTTCATGCATGTAGCTGCCTTCCTCCTCCTCTCCTTCTCTTCCTTCCCTCTTCCCACATGGTATCAAAGCAGGAGGGGGACAGTGGAGGATGCGTAGGTGATGGGGACATCACCTCCCATGCCCACGTTTACCGTTCGTCTCCTCACCCCGGTTGCATCCGGCATGGTTTAGTCATTTAATTTTGAGTCCTATGTAATTTTATTTGAGTCATTTGATGTATTTTCCCTTTTATTTGAGTCATGTTCCTAGGTCTTGCATTTATTTTCCTAAGTTTGAGTGTCATTAGATTGTGTAATGAGCTATTGGGCCCAATTCTTCGGGCTTGGCCCATGAGCCCCCCCTACCCCTTCGGTTATTTGTTATTGAGTCTTTTGTAAGGGACTTTTGTAGAAATGTGGGTTTCCTATATATAGGATCACATTCCCCCCATTTCAACTTAATGAATGAATCAATGAAAAATGACATTTGAGTATCCAAAGCTTAGTTTAGTGGAGTGATTCCAACATCTTTTGGGTGAGAAACCCTAGGGGAGAGATTCCCCACCCTTCCCTCTCCTAATCCCTCTTTTTCACTCCACTTTCTCTCTCCTCAACACCCAATTTCGAATTTTCTTCTCTCTCCTCCTTTCCCAACCACCTCAACCCCCACCTACCATCATTAAAGCCCTCCACTTCCCCATGGCCTCCATTACTCCACCCCCCTAGTCCCAAGGAGATCCCTCACCATTCCAACACCATCCTCCACATTCTAACACCACTTTCCCCATTCCAACACAATCAACCCCTTCCCCACACAACCCCACAACTTCCAAAGTATATTTGAATTTGAAATCCACCCTTCCCTCCACTCACTTGTGCCCCCCCTCACCTTCTCCTCTCACCCACCTTCCCAAATTCGTAGCTCCTCCTCCCACCACCTGTTAGACCCCCTTCCAGACCCCATTCTTCCTTCCCCCACCTTAGAACACCCCCTCCTAGACCCCCTCACAGCCCGGGCTTTCCCCACACTCATCCACCCCCATTTCCCCTCCCATATACCCCATTCCCCCCCATCATCATCAACCTACAGCTCTCAACTGAAGATCTACAGCAGAGCAGCAGCTTGCAGCGGCCACCACGATCACCTCCGGACGAGTTTGAAGACCCAAGAGCCATCGTCGGAAGCGTCTGCCAGTCGCCTTCGCAACCGAAGTGGTTTCGTCTTCTTCCGATCTCGAGCCATCCTGGAGGTCCATTCTTCCACAGCTGCGCGGTTCTGCCTCGGCTAAGGACCTGAACCAGTTTAGAAGCTCTGCCACGACGGACCCTGAAGGAATCAGTCTTCAAGTTCTTCTTCAAAGTTCCTCTTTGGCCTGTCTAGTTTCAGATTCAAGAAGCGGAAGTTCATTCAGCATCCGGGAGCAGAAGTTACCAATTTTCTCCCCCGAACGCGCGGTTCTGCCTTCTACAGTCTGCACCGACCCCTCCTCACTCTTCTGGTTCCAAAGATTGTCTCCGACCTCTTCTGGTGTCCCCGTTTCTTTTGCTGCAAAGAGGACTCACCCACGGTTCTAACAGCGCTGACGGCATCAAATTTGGAGTTCGGGAGCGGCCAGGACAGCCTCTGCATCCTACTGTTGGTGACCTGCCCCTGCTAGTCCGAGAAACAGAGGCCCTGTTCAAGCTCCTGCCCCGACCAGCAGCGACTCCAGAAGAAATTAAGAAAATTCTGAGGCATTCCCCTTCCAGCTACGAAGGTTTTCCCTCTGGTTTCGTCATCAACAAAATTCCTGATCAAGATCTACAGCAGCAACACCGACTCTCTGTCCCGGCTCGCAGACAGCAAGCAGATTCGGCGTCCACCCTTATTCCTCGTTCTTTGCTTTAGTTTCCCCACCCCGCTTGACCGGCTGAAGGTCCCTCCCTGTGTGGAGGTAGTATTGATTGTAATTTCTATTAACCCCCACCCCAAGATCCCCCTCCTACGTGAGGTGTAGTGTTGTAACTTGTTTGGGCAGGTCAAGCGACACCGCCGCGGCGTGTGGGGATCCACTCGCCTCCCCGCTCGCCCTCGTCTCCGACCGGGACCGGTTTCTTCAATCCGGTCGAGTAAGTGCTCAAACCTTCACTCCACTTAGTGCTTGTCTTTCAATATTAGTTCTAATTCCGCTGGTTATGCGAGTGAGAGCCCGATCCTCAAGCCCCATAAACTTGAGTGATCACCGTGGGAATATTGCAACCGGTGCCTTTGGCACTTTGTCGGCCCCCTTGATTTGGGCATCCCCACCCTTTGGGAATCAAGTCTTGGCCTTGCTGGCCCTCTACCAGCAAGGGCCCAACCCCACATCCTCCCCTTGGCATTGTCAAGTCACCCCGGGCTTGGGTGAGTGACGATAGAGCGGTGGCCCAATTTGGCCCGTTTTGAATGCGATTGTGCTTGCTTGCATTAGATCCGAGGTTGTGTCACATCAAGTGGTATCAGAGCAAGTTCACAACTTGTCTCTCCACAAGTTGGTCCTAGGGCATGTTTATGTATTTAGAATCCTCGGTTGCATCTCCCATGTCCACTAGAATGGCCACTTCATACCCGTCATATCCATCCCCATCAACTTTCCCAATAAGCCCAAATCCTCATGGAAGCTCCATTGCCAACAAAGTGGGTAGCAATACCTCTATCATAGAAGCCCTACCTAATGTCCTTAATCGGCTTGAAGATATCATGTCTCGACTCGACCGACTTGAAGGAAATAGCCGTGTACCAAGAGTGAATGAGAGTGACCTTTGGGGAAATCTAGAAACCATATTTTTAGAACACTTGAAAATCAAAACCCCCGCCTTTGATGGATCCAACAGCCCAAGCCTTTACCTAGATTGGGAGATTTCCCTAGACCAATTCTTTAAAGGTTGCCCCTTGAACGAAGGAAGGAGAATGAGGCTAGCCAAGGCACACCTCTCCAAACAAGCTAAAACTCATTGGTTAGTTGTGGAAGGTTTGAGAAAGATCCGTAGGGAGGCTCCAATTAGCACTTGGGATGAGATGAAGACCGAGCTTAGAAAAACCTACACTCTCCAACCCTCTCCCTCCTACTCAAATCACCAAAGTCCAAGGAGCACTTCAACTCCATCATCCCACCCAGTCAATCCAAGACCCCAATCACCCATTCCCCACCACTTCCCATCTCTCCTACCCCAACCACTACATTTACACCCCACCTCCAAGTCCACACCACAACCATAGGTCCCCATACCCAATTGGGCCCCATGACCAACTCTCCACCTAGGCCCATGGTAACCCTCACCACTACCTCTCCATCACCCCCAAAAGGGGACACTCCTCCCAAAACCAATCAACCCAAACCCCTTCAACCCACCCATCTTCCTCTCCCTACCCCAATCCAACTCCCACCAAAGCCTCCACTACTACCCTTACCTATCCTAACCCAAGTTTCCCACTACCTACCACCCCGGATACACCATGCCCCAATCATCACCACACCCTTAAAAGTCCCTCTCACCTCCTTGGAAGAAGAACCCATACCCGATCTAATAGTGGTGAACACCCCAAACCCACTCCCTACCTTGGAGGAAACCCATGACCAAGAAGAAGAAGAAGCATCACATGGTGACCTTCACGTTACACCACCCTCTCTAGTCAGGGCCAAACTCATCTTAGAGGAACCCCTAATTAGTTGGCTAAAGAAGAGCCCAATAAGAGAGATCACGGCCCACGATTGCCTTCCCATAAAGGAAAACCTTCCCATAGTGCACATCTCCTCCTATCACACCATAATCCAAATATCCTACCAAGTGGAGACCTTAGAGGACCTTCTCAAGGGCATAGCATGGCAATTAGAGATGACTAGCATGATGACCCCTATGGTCGAACAACCTAGGAGCCTTAGCCTCCTACACCTATGCATAGGGTCTATCACCTCGGTTTGCACCATTGGTTGCTACACTAGCGACCTCCTTCTATTCCTCCCTACACCCGATGAGCCCAACCTTCTCCTCGATTTAGAGCTTCTTATCTCGGGTAGAAAGCCAAGCCCTCCACTCATGGCCGACCCACTTGTCAAGAACATTGGCCCAACTATCATGGAGAATGATGACTTAGCACCTTTTAAGGATCTTGAGGACATGGAGTTCCTCCCCCTAGGTGACCCATTTTATGATCCATATGATCCATTCCAATGGGAGTCAAGGGACTCATATGACCCAACCATCTTACCAACCACCCACCTTTTCCTACCCTCACCCACCATATTGGGCCAAACCCACCTCATCTGTGACCCGGGTTACACCTTGGGAGCCATAACCTTAGGCCACATATCCCTAGGTAATAAGGTCGTGCCTCACTCCATGATGACCACCTTCTTAGATCCATTCGATCCTTTCCAATGGGAGTTCAAAGGTTGTCCCACACCTACACACATGGAGGTCACCTTTGGGAAACGCATGCATGTGTCTAGGCTTACCATACCCCTTGGCATGAACACTATGTTGGGTCCATTCATTCATATCACCCACATGTCAAGTAGAAAGTATGAGTGGTCCACATTCGTATGTCATGGTCCTCCTTCATTCATCATGGATCTTAAGCATGTCAAAAGCATCTACGGATGTCCGGGTCCCCCCACATTCATCACCACTTTGCATGATAGGTTCACCTACGGGTGCCCCGGCCCACCTAGGCCCACCAAAGTCTACATGACAACATTGCATGATAAGTCCACATATGGTTGCCCCGGCCCTCCAAAATCCATCAAAGTCTTCTTGGCATCAAAGCATGATTGGTCTACTTTTGGTTGCCCAGGTCCACCCATCACCCCTAGAATGTCAACATTCACAAAATTGCATGAAAGCCTTTGCAAGCACATAAGCAAAAAGAATGAGGCTTATAAGAGACGGGCCGACTCTCATCGGCGTCACCAAGAATTCCATGAGGGTGACCTTGTGATGGTAAGGATGGAGAGGCTCTCCCCGGGAGCCAACTCTAAACTGAGGCCACGTGGGGCTGGTCCCTTCCAGGTCTTGAGGCGCATAGGTGCAAATGCCAACGAGTTAGATCTCCATGAGGAGTATGGAATAAGTCCCACATTCAATGTTGCCGACCTAGTGCCATATAAGGGACCCACGGTGGTACCTAGTGAGGAGATTGAGCCTACTTCTTCCCTTGAGAGAGCACCCACCCATGATGATAAACCACCAGCCAAGAGAGCCCAGCGTGAACAAATTGAACAAATATTGGATGAACAAGTCACTACCACTCGGAGCAAGGTATATGAGCGCTATCTCGGCAGGTGGATGGATCGGTCTCGTTCGGGAGACTTGAGGGCGGTACCACTTCTACACCCTCCAAGGAGGGAAGGACACTTACTCGACAGAGTCGAGTTCTCCGCACCCCGGGAGTATGATGGGGACATCACCTCCCATGCCCACGTTTACCGTTCGTCTCCTCACCCCGGTTGCATCCGGCATGGTTTAGTCATTTAATTTTGAGTCCTATGTAATTTTATTTGAGTCATTTGATGTATTTTCCCTTTTATTTGAGTCATGTTCCTAGGTCTTGCATTTATTTTCCTAAGTTTGAGTGTCATTAGATTGTGTAATGTGCTATTGGGCCCAATTCTTCGGGCTTGGCCCATGAGCCCCCCCTACCCCTTCGGTTATTTGTTATTGAGTCTTTTGTAAGGGACTTTTGTAGAAATGTGGGTTTCCTATATATAGGACCACATTCCCCCATTTCAACTTAATGAATGAATCAATGAAAAATGCCATTTGAGTATCCAAAGCTTAGTTTAGTGGAGTGATTCCAACATTTTTTGGGTGAGAAACCCTAGGGGAGAGATTCCCCACCCTTCCCTCTCCTAATCCCTCTTTTTCACTCCACTTTCTCTCTCCTCAACACCCAATTTCGAATTTTCTTCTCTCTCCTCCTTTCCCAACCACCTCAACCCCCACCTACCATCATTAAAGCCCTCCACTTCCCCATGGCCTCCATTACTCCACCCCCCTAGTCCCAAGGAGATCCCTCACCATTCCAACACCATCCTCCACATTCCAACACCACTTTCCCCATTCCAACACAATCAACCCCTTCCCCACACAACCCCACAACTTCCAAAGCATATTTGAATTTGAAATCCACCCTTCCCTCCACTCACTTGTGCCCCCCCTCACCTTCTCCTCTCACCCACCTTCCCAAATTCGTAGCTCCTCCTCCCACCACCTGTTAGACCCCCTTCCAGACCCCATTCTTCCCTTCCCCCACCTTAGAACACCCCCTCCTAGACCCCCTCACAGCCCGGGCTTTCCCCACACTCATCCACCCCCATTTCCCCTCCCATATACCCCATTCCCCCCCATCATCATCAACCTACAGCTCTCAACTGAAGATCTACAGCAGAGCAGCAGCTTGCAGCGGCCACCACGATCACCTCCGGACGAGTTTGAAGACCCAAGAGCCATCGTCGGAAGCGTCTGCCAGTCGCCTTCGCAACCGAAGTGGTTTCGTCTTCTTCCGATCTCCGAGCCATCCTGGAGGTCCATTCTTCCACAGCTGCGCGGTTCTGCCTCGGCTAAGGACCTGAACCAGTTTAGAAGCTCTGCCACGACGGACCCTGAAGGAATCAGTCTTCAAGTTCTTCTTCAAAGTTCCTCTTTGGCCTGTCTAGTTTCAGATTCAAGAAGCGGAAGTTCATTCAGCATCCGGGAGCAGAAGTTACCAATTTTCTCCCCCGAACGCGCGGTTCTGCCTTCTACAGTCTGCACCGACCCCTCCTCACTCTTCTGGTTCCACAGATTGTCTCCGACCTCTTCTGGTGTCCCCGTTTCTTTTGCTGCAAAGAGGACTCACCCACGGTTCTAACGGCGCTGACGGCATCAAATTTGGAGTTCGGGAGCGGCCAGGACAGCCTCTGCATCCTACTGTTGGTGACCTGCCCCTGCTAGTCCGAGAAACAGAGGCCCTGTTCAAGCTCCTGCCCCGACCAGCAGCGACTCCAGAAGAAATTAAGAAAATTCTGAGGCATTCCCCTTCCAGCTACGAAGGTTTTCCCTCTGGTTTCGTCATCAACAAAATTCCTGATCAAGATCTACAGCAGCAACACCGACTCTCTGTCCCGGCTCGCAGACAGCAAGCAGATTCGGCGTCCACCCTTATTCCTCGTTCTTTGCTTTAGTTTCCCCACCCCGCTTGACCGGCTGAAGGTCCCTCCCTGTGTGGAGGTAGTATTGATTGTAATTTCTATTAACCCCCACCCCAAGATCCCCCTCCTACGTGAGGTGTAGTGTTGTAACTTGTTTGGGCAGGTCAAGCGACACCGCCGCGGCGTGTGGGGATCCACTCGCCTCCCCGCTCGCCCTCGTCTCCGACCGGGACCGGTTTCTTCAATCCGGTCGAGTAAGTGCTCAAACCTTCACTCCACTCAGTGCTTGTCTTTCAATATTAGTTCTAATTCCGCTGGTTATGCGAGTGAGAGCCCGATCCTCAAGCCCCATAAACTTGAGTGATCACCGTGGGAATATTGCAACCGGTGCCTTTGGCACTTTGTCGGCCCCCTTGATTTGGGCATCCCCACCCTTTGGGAATCAAGTCTTGGCCTTGCTGGCCCTCTACCAGCAAGGGCCCAACCCCACATCCTCCCCTTGGCATTGCCAAGTCACCCCGGGCTTGGGTGAGTGACGATAGAGCGGTGGCCCAATTTGGCCCGTTTTGAATGCGATTGTGCTTGCTTGCATTAGATCCGAGGTTGTGTCACATCAGTAGGCCTTGACCACTGTGTTCCGTCAAGCTCTAACCCGGCCCCTTTTCTCCATTCTGTCTGGTTCCCTATTTCTAGGGCTCCAGGTAAGGTTGCACGCAGAGCGCGGCTGCCGGGCCCTTCTGGCCTGTGTCTTGGCTGTGCACCATTGAGGGGAGTTCCCTCTACCTTGCGACTGTGGCTGGGATACTCTGGATCTTCAACGGCCTAGGGTTTGTGGTGGTCCACACCTTCCGGCTGTCACTTTGTTGGGTTGCGGCCAGCAAGGTTCTCCTTGCACAGCAAGCTCCTCCTGGTGGTGGTCTTGGGAGTCACCAATACCTATCACTGGTGCTATTCTCATTTTCTTTGTCTTCTTTGAAGCCTCTATCCATCTTCCCTGTCTGACGCCATGTCTTTGTCCACGAGTGATGTGATTACGATAACGGTGGTGGGTGCGCTGGAGGCATCTTCTCTACCCATACGGCATCCGAATATCAGCATGACTGAGAGTGCATCTCTGTAGATGACTACGACCAAACTGACAGATACGAACTTCTGTCTTTGGTCCATCTCTGCACAGATTTTTCTAGGTGCATGTAGCAAGACTATGTACATCACCAGGAAGGCTCCCGAACCCAACTCCAATGAACCTCCGTATGCCAAATGGGACTTGGAGAACAACCTTGTGAGGGGTTGGATCTTCAATTCTGTGAGCCCTCAAATCTAGTAGCTAATTATGACAAAGCCAACTGCATGAGCAATGTGAGAACTTCTTGAGCAAATGTATGGACAACATCAAGATGTTTCTCGCATCTATCTGGTGACCGCCGAAGTGCACAATCTGAAACAAGGCACTCTGGGAGTCACCACTTACTTTGGTCTTCTGAAACATAAGTGGGAGGAGCTCGATACTATTCTGTGTACCATTACAGTTGCATGGCTGACCAAAAACAGTATCTTCAGTATGTTTAGTAGAATTGCATCTTCAAGTTCCTTGCTGGTCTCAATTCTCAATTTGAGTCCCTACGAGGACAAATACTCAGCATCGACCCTCTTCCTACCCTAGAGCGAGTCAATTATAAAGTTTTGAATGAGGAGGGCCACAAGAAGGCGATGAATGGTGATAGTATGACTACTGATTCCCATGATTTAAGAGAATATTCAGCACTGATCAGCACTAATCCCAAGACCAGAAAGGGGGGCCAACTATCTAAAAGGATAAGACTAAGTCTGCAAAACATTTTACTCACTGTAGTAAAGAAAATCATACCATTTTGTTGGAACCTTTATCCTGACAAGAAGCCAAAACATTCAAGAAAGGTGGGCAGTCTGCAAAAGGGAATGTTGCCATGGCCTCACCTACTAAGAAACAACTATCTTCTTCCTCGGATGGGAGTCTTACTACCTCTTAAGTGTCTGTGCTGTCTTCTGCAGATATTGGCCACCTATAGCAGATCTCTCACAATTGGGTTTTTCTTCTTCTCCCACCTCAGGTACACTAGAGGCGGCCTTGAGTGTCACCGCCAACTCTCCTTCTACTATGTAAATCATTCATTCTGGGGTCACGGATCACATGACTAGCATTCCTACTTACTTTTCTTCATATTCCTTGAGTTCAGGATAGGGCAAGGTCACCATTGCCAATGGTGCCCAAGCCATTGTTGTCGGCAAGGGTAATGTTAAGTTAAATGACGGTCTGGTCCTGTCATCTATTGTTCAGGTTCCCTCACTTCTTATCAATTTCTATTTGTTAGTAGCCTTACTAAATCCTTGCATTGCTCAGTGACTTCTTTCTTTCCTACTCATTATGTCTTCTAGGATCTGCGAACACGGCAGACAATTGGGACTGGTCGTGAAGTAGGTGGTCTCTATCACTTGGAGCCTGGAGGAAGTGCAGTGTTTCACTCTAGCATTGATGGTGACATTGGTCAGAAAATAAAGGCAGTCCAGTTGTGGCACAGCCATCTGGTTCATCTGTCTTTTAGGTCTCTTAGGATTTTTTTCCTGATCTTTTCAAGTCTGTTAGTCTTGAGTCTCTACAGTGTCATATTTGTCAACTGGCTAAACATTGTAGAACCAATTTTTAGTATTCAATTTCAACTTGTTCACTCTGATGTTTGGGGTCTATCTCCAGTTCCTTCTATTACCGGAGATTTTTCCCATTGTCATTAGATCTAGGTCATGAGGTCTTGTTAGGAGGTTTCACAGATTGTCCAAGTTTTTTGCGAGATGGTTGAGACTCAATTTGAGTGGCATGTTAAAATTTTCAAATCTGATGATGCAAGAGAATACTTTGAGAGGTCTAAATATTTTTCTAGAAGACGAAGGAAGTATTCATGAATCTCCTTGTCCTTGCACTCCACAGCAAAATGGAAGGGATAAAAGCAAAAAATGTCACTTGTTGATGACTGCTCAAGCATTTCTCTTGCAACATAATCGTTTCAAGAAATTCTGGCCTAATGCTGTATTGGCTGCCTCTTACATTATTAATCAGATGCCATCAAGTGTTCTTGGCAATCAATCTCGTTTACGGATCCTTTATCGTGATCACCCTCTCTTTTCGTGTTTTTGGGTGTCTCTATTTAATTTACTGTCTTGGTCCAGGTGCAACTAAATTGAACCCTAGAGCTATTCATGGCATCTTTTGGGGGCATTCTCCAACCCAAAAGGGACATAAGTGCTTTGATCCAAAGTTTGGCAAGCACTTTCTACTCAAAGATGTCACATTTTTTGAAAATGAATCTTAGTTTTCATCTCCGTCTTCTTGTCAGGGGAAGGTTGTTCCTATCTCTCCTTCCCCCTTGGTGTTTGTCTTCTTGCCTTTGAGTGAGCCAACGGTTGCTCCATTTGGATCGGCATGTCAAGAGTTGCCTTGTGGTCCTACAGTTGAGACTACTACTGATATTCTTACGTACTCCAGGCACACTTGGCACAAGAGGAGACCTCTTGTAGATCCACTACCTCGAGGATGCTGCAGCTCCAGGCTCCCCTCCTTTTGACCTAGTTTCTCATCAAGATCTAGACCTTCCTATTGTTGTTCGAAAAGGATCTAGAGCATGTACTCGGCATCCTATTTCTCATTTTGTTACATATTCCCGTCTCTCCCCCTCCTATTACTTTTTTTTTGTCTGGTATTTCTTCCTATCATGCTCCTAACTTCTTTTTTGAAGCTGTAAAAGATCCTAAGTGGGTTGTTGCCATGGAAGAGTGTTGCCACGGAATTTTATATGAAAATATGAAATATGGGTTGTTCTTTTTGAAAAGAAACATTCCCCCCTGTATGTGGAGGTTCATTCCGTGAGTGCGCATAGTATCAGACGATTTGGGTTCGGGTGCTGGACCTCTCCCCACTGACCGCAGTCAGTGTTGATTTATATAGGCCTAACGTCCGAATACCTTTGTTTAACTGTCAAAGAAATCCTAGAGTTTCCCTCCCATAGGTTCAGATGTGGAGGGCAGACTCACCCGGGTGACGCTCGATGACCACTCGTTTACCACCAACACACTAACTAAACTAGGGTTTCATCAAAGGCCTCTTGAGTTCAAGCAAAACCCTAGAATTTAGGGGTATAAATGTAATTTTGCAAAAATCCATAGGCATTTTTAAGTGGCGGGAGGTTTCCTAGACCCTGAGGGTATTTCGGTAATTTTACCTTCCAAAGGGTAATTTGGTAATTTTACCAGGCCAGGGGTATTCCTGAAAATTTTTGGGTTGGAATGACAGTAGGATAGGATTCCTGACTTTCCAAGGCGCCATAGTAGTCAAGGCGGTCGCCTAGGCGTCCAGTCGCTGTTGAAGGGGCGAGGCACATGCCCGCCTTCAATTGGGCTGAAAAGGCGAACCGTGCGTGCGACTAGGCGGGCTGGGCGCCAAGGCGGCCGCCGGGTCGCCTCACCCGTGACCCGTTAAACCCCCCCCCCCCCATCCGAGAAGGGCGTGCTCCGCTCCGACCCATTTATTTTAAACGGCAGATATTTTTTTTAACCCCCCCCCCTCGATGGTCAACCACCCATTTGACCCCCCGCCCCCTTCGTCTCCCCCCTCTATCCTCCTCTCCCACTCCCAGCCCTAGGTGTCAGCGTGCTGCCATGGTCTCCCTCCTTCGTCGTCACCTCGACCATCACCTCCGACGCCATCGCCGAGACGCCGCCGCCATCTTCCTCCATCGCCGTGGAGGAGGTGTCCGACGAAGGAGTCCTTCATCATCGTCGTCTCTTCCGACGCCATCGCCACGACGCCACCGCATCGTCCGACACCATCCCCTAGTCGGTCACCTCCTCCACGGCTACGACGTCCACCGCCGGCGCCAGAAGAGCTATCATCTCCGCCTCTGGTAACTCCCACACCACAGTCCTCTCTCTCCCTCTCTATCTCTCCCCCCCCCACGGCCCCTCTCTTTGTCTCCCGACTCTCCCCCACAGACCCCACGGCCCCTCTCAGTCCCTCCTCTCTCTCTCTCCCCCATGGCCCCTCTCTTTATCTCCCTCACGACCTCACACCACAGTCCCTCCTCCCTCCTCTCTCTCTCCCCCACGGCCCCTCTCTATCACCCCACAGCCCCTCTCAGCCCTCCGCAAGGTCCCCCCTCTCTCTATCTCCCCATAGTCCCTCCTCTCTCTCCCTCTCTATCTCTCCCCCTCCACGGCCCCTCTCTGTCTCCCCCCACGGCCCCTCTCTGTCACCCCACGGTCCCCCTCAGCCCTCCGCAAGGTCCCCCCCTCTCTGTCTCCCCACAGTCCCTCCTCTCTCTCCCTCTCTATCTCTCCCCCCCCACGGCCCCTCTCTGTCACCCCACGGCCCCTCTCAGCCCTCCGCAAGGTCCCCCCCTCTCTCTGTCTCCCCACAGTCCCCCGTGAGGTCCCCCCTCTCTCTGTCTCCACAGTACCCCCACAGTCGCCCACCGTCTCGGCGTCTCCTCACAATCTCCAGTCCCAATTGCCCAGTCTCCCCCGTCCCCACTCTCTCTTTCTCTCTGTCTGAGCCCACAGTCCTCCTCAGTCACACAAGTTTTCATTATTAATTTTTTTATTTTTAAGATTAAAATTTTTTGAAATTGAATTTATATTATTTTTCATTATTAGTTATTGTCTTGCGTGTAGATAATGACAGAGAATAGTTCCACGGCTGAGACCGAGCTAAAAAAAAAAACGAAGTCAAAAGACCCAGGATGGAAGTACGCATATTGGCCTAATGTAAATGATAAGAACAAGGTCAAGTGCGATCTTTGTGGCATGATTACTAATGGGGGCATCAAAAGACAAAAAGAACATTTGATTGGTGATTTTGGGGATATGAAAAAATGCCCAAATACTAATAAACAAATTGATGATGAGATGCTCAATTGGATGAACAAAAACAAAAAAAGAAAGCCAAATGAGAGTATTCCGACTGAAGAAGATTCTGATAATGAATGTGAAGTGGAGAGACATGTGGAAAAGTCCCGGCAAGGTTCTTCAACATTGGACTCTTCTGCAAAAAGTTTGGGGACGAGCAAACCACCTAAAGCTCAATCCAAAGGGCCAATTGATGCCTTTGCAAGAAGAGTATAGAAGACTTCGTTGATGCTAGAAGAAGTGGGAAGAAAATTCAAATCACGTTAGAAAATAGATGGAACAAAGAAAACAAAAGGATAGTTGATGAGTATGTTGCCACTTTGTTCTATGAAGGTGGCATTCCATTCAATGTAAGCCGTCTAAAATGTTTTGAACATGGAGTGGAGGCTATAGGACGGTTTGGACCAGGATATAAGCCCCCAAGTTATCACATGTTGAGAGTATCCCTTTTGAAGGACATGGTGGAGAAGACAGAATTGATGTATGAGAAATATCAAAAGCATTGGAAGACATATGGTTGTACAATAATGTGTGATGGTTGGACCGATAAAAGACAAAGAAAGCTAATCAACTTTCTAGTCAATTGTTTGCAGCGGACTTTTTTGTTGAGTCAATTAATGCTTTTGATAAGAAGGAAGACGCAGGGTTGTTATATGAGTTGCTTGATAAAATGGTAGAAAGAATTGGAGAAAAAAATGTGGTGCAAATTGTAACTGATAATGCATCATATAATGTAGCAGTTGGTCGCTTGTTGATGGATAAAAGAAAAATATTATTCTGGACACCTTGTGCTGCACATTGTTTGGATCTCATGTCAGAAGATAGTGGTAAGTTAAAAGGTTACAAAGGTGTAATTACAAAAGCTAAGAAGTTGATAGCTTATATTTACACTCACACTCGCCTTCTTGAACACATGAGAAAGGAAACTAAGGGTAGAGAATTGGTGAGATGTGGTGTGACTAGATTTGCCACAGCATTTCTTACACCGGAGAGGTTGAATGATGATGTAATAAAAAGGGCTCTTCGGAGACTATTTAGTTCTGAAGCTTGGTATAAGAGTATATGGTCATCAACAAATGCAGGGAAGAATGCCTCAAGTATTGTCTTTCAGGTGAGATTTTGACATGGTGTTGAAGATGTTTTGAGAGCCTCTCAACCAATCTTGTAAGTGTTAAGATTGGTTGATGGAGATGAAAAACCTACAATACCTTATATATATGCTGCCATGGAGTATGCAAAAGAGCAAATTGTTCAAAATTTTGGCTCCAAGGTAAATTTACCGTGCTTTAATTTGCATAATTCATATACGTTTATACATAAATTAAAATTTTATCATTCTTTAAACTCCACCATTCATATATAGGAAGTAAAATTTCAGTCAATTCTGAAGATAGTTGATAAAAGATGGCAAGATCAAATGCACCGTTCTTTACATTTGGCAGGGTTTTTCTTAAATCCCAGCTTATATTTCAAGACTAGAGAGAAAGATGTTGGTTCATGTGGGAAGTTTGAGAGTGGATTTTTTACATGTCTTGAAAGAATGGTGCCAGATTTGGACCTTCAAGATAAGATAGGTGATCAAGTTACAATGTATTTGAATGAAAGAGGGATGTTCGGAAGAGAACTAGCCATAAGAGCTCACGATAGGAGAATGCCAAGTAAGTGTATCTTTTTAATCATTTTTAAATTTTACTTGATATTTTTTCAAATAACAATATTTTGACATTTTAAAAAAAAATTATAGTTGAATGGTGGGTAACATATGATGGGGAAACTTCCGAATTGAAGAATATTGCGATAAGGATTTTGGGGCTTTGTTGTACTGCTTCTGAGTGTGAACGCAATTGGAGTACATTTAAGTTTGTAAGTTTCACAAACTCATCTAATTCCAAATTTTTCTTTTACATTGATTAATATTGTCCTTATTTTACATTCTCCACTTGTATTCTTTACATGTAGATTCACACCAACAAGAGGAACCGCTTGGAACATAAAAGATTGAATGATCTTGTATATGTTAAATATAATCGTCGTCTTCAAGAGAGGTTCAAAAAGAAGAAAAATCATCCACAAAAATATGATCCCATTTGTCTACCAGATTTAGATTGGAGGAGTGAGTGGATGACTCAAAAGTCAAAGAATTTAGTTCATGATGATGACGATCTTACTTGGGCAGATGTTGAGTTTGCTATGGAAGCATCATATGAAAGACCAACAAGAAGTAGAGCACAACCAAGAGATTATGATGATCCATCAGATGATGGAGAATTGCTAGAAGAAGATTCTGAAGAGGATGATTATGATGTTCCACGGGAGTCTAGTGAAGAAGGTCAAACTCACCAAGAAGATGATGAGAATGACAATCATGATGAGGCCATTCCAGCAGAAGTGTCATTTAGTTTTAGGATTTAGTCTTTCATGTTATGGTAAGACACTTAATGATGTGGTTTGCTATTTGTTAATAACTCATTATGTTTGGTAGAAATTGTTTTCCATGTTATATCTAATATCTTTCAGGATGGAGCTAATAAAATACACTTTCAAACAAAAAAGATGAAGCTAAAAAAATGTAGCCTACATGTTAGTGTGTTTAACCCTTTAGCCTTTATTTTCTGTAATTTTCTTGATGTTATTATGTTCCTTTGTAATTTTTTGAATTTTTTGTATTTACTTCAGAATTTTCTGTAATTTTTTATGCAATTTAATTTTCTATAATTATCGTGCAATTTAATTGCTGCAATTTCTTCATGCTTCTGAATTTTCTATATTTTTTTCTATAATATTTTCATATATTTTATTCTTGTTTTATATATTAGGAGATATATTTTTAGATTTTTTAATCAGTGGCTAAAGTGTCGCCTAGGTGACGCCTAAGCAAACACCTTGTCGCCTAAGCGCTTAGAGACCCCGTGAACGCCTTGGTTCGCCTTGTCACCTACGGGGGAAGTTCTTCAGCGTTGTGTACACCATCTTTTGCACCCCCCCCCCTTTTTGCTATGGGATTTTCTTTGTTCATATCGAGTGTCCGAGGGATAAAAACCCTCCTTTTTTAGGGCTCTACCCGGGACCACGCGATCCTGACGATCATGGTGGTTTAACCCGGCCTCGGACCATCCCGCTTGCTGCGAGGAGTTTATGGTTGCAAAATATACGGGCTATGAAGCCCCAAAGCGTGGAAATATTCCACGGGGTGGCGATACGCCGAATATTGAACCCTGCGTGGGAATATCCCGTGAAGCGGCGATACGCCGAATTGGACCTCGGCCAGTGCGAGGGTAACACCCCAAACTTTTGAGACGAATAATGGGTGCAACAAAGAGGAAATGCTTGCTCTCCATAGAATGACGCTTGAGAGATGGTTGACCATCCTAAAGGGAAGAGTCTGGTTGGCTCTCGCTCGGTGTATACCATCAAGTTGAATTCCGATGGTACCATGCAGCACTACAAAGCCAAGTTGGTGGCTAAGGGGTTTACTCAAACCTATGGTGTTGACTACTTCAAGGCTTTTGCTACTATGGCTAGGCTTAAGTCAGTGCGGGATATTCTTTCCCTATCTGTCCAGTTTGACTGGGATCATCATCAACTTGATGTTAAAAATGTCTTCCTCAATGGTGATCTACAAGAGAAAGATATATGTAGTAACCTCCTAGGCTTGCAGCCAGGGGGCGAGTGTGCCACTTGAAGAAGGCACTATGGTCTCAAGCAGTCTCCTCGTGCATGGTTTGATCGGTTTCAAGCTGCCATGGTGCAGTTTGGCTATGTCTGAGGCAATTCTGATCGCACTTTGTTTACTAAATGAGTGGATGGGCAGGTTGTTATACTGCTTGTTTATGTTGATGCGATGATCATTACTGACGATCACAAGGTTGAAATCAGCAAGCAGAAAGCCGACCTGACCACGAATTTAAAATCGAAGTACTTGGTGAGCTAAAGTATTTTCTTAGCATGAGGTGGCCATGTCCCAACGATGTCTCTACATTTTCCAGAGGAAGTATGCCTTAGATGCTCAAGGAGACCGGCAAATTAGGCTGCAAACCTACACACACTCCCATTGACGCCATTCATGGTTTGTCTGACTCAAGTGGAGATTTTTAATCTGAAGCCGGCAAGGGGATGTATCAGTGCCTTGTGGGGCGCCTATTCTACTTATCTCTCACGCAGCCTCATATGGCTTATGCTGTGAGCGTTGTGAGTCAGTTTATGCATGCTCTTCAAAAGTCTCAAAGCTATGGAGTGCATTCTGCGCTATGTTAACCCTTGTCCTAGAAAACGTCTGTTCTATAGCAAGGTTTTTCTGACGTTGATTGGGCAGGCTCTCGTAATGACCGGCAATCTACTTCTGGCTATTGTACTTTCCCTTATGGCAATTTGGTGGCTTACCGCAATAAGAAGCAAACCATGTGTGCACAATCCAGTGTTGAAGCCGAGTCGGGCCATGGCAAACGGCATTACTAGATGTTGTGGCTCAAATTCTTTCTACAAGATCTTAGGGTTCAGGTTCATCTTCCACTAGAGCTCCATTGTGACAATAAGGGCACCATCAATATTGCCAATAATCCAGTCCAACATGATCGAATGAAGCACATTGAGATTGATCACCATTTTATTCGAGAAAAGCTTGATTCAAGGAACCTATGTTTGTTGTACATTCGGTATGTAAACCAACTTTGGCATATCTTCACCAAAGGTTTGACACGGGATCAGTTCATTTCTCATCTATACTCCACTTGAGGGGGAGTATAGACAAGAAGAAAAACAGAAATAGGGGTTTTTCTGTAATTTTTGTTAAGTTAGGGTGCAGCTCTATGATTGAGGAGTGTTTTGGTCATAGGCGCATCATTTATGTGGGCCTTTTGGTTCTTTCTGTAATTTCTTGTCTTCCCCGGAAGACTATATAAGATTGAGAGGGATTGGCCTGTTTAGATCTGATCCCCTGTTTTGGGGTTTCATGAGCGCAGCTGCCTTCTTCCTCCCTCTCCTTCTCTTCCTTCCCGCTTCCCACAATCACAAATACCCCTTTGCACACATCCGACGGTGAAATGTAACAAATACCTCTTGTACCATAACCGCCTTTCACATACTATCGCTTTTTTGGCACTCATTAGGGCTAAAATGGTGAAAGTGAAAATGCGACGGGATGCATTTAAGTTAGATGCACCCTGGCTAGCATTTGATCCATCCCAATACATACATACTACCATGACAAAAAAAAATAAAGCTTAAAGTTCTTAATATCCATATGTAGCAGATATTGGTGTTGCACATTCCATTAAAGTAGATATTTCACTTTTCAGTGAACCCACTGACAGAATTGGCTAACACAAACTCAGGGTTATTTTGCTGTACTTGGAAAGTGCAATGGATAGGATATGTAAAGTGGAGGATAAAGTAACAAGGGAAAGAAGACAAAGGAATTGGAAATTGCATGGTATTTCCTCATGCATCATTGTACTCCACTGCTTTGTTTGGAAGATCACCCACTAGCCACAGTTCACTCAATAATAAAGGAGCACAGAGACCCAATAACACTGAAATAAAAAAGTGCTAAGGTAGATGTACCCAATCCCTCTAGGCCTCCTCTCTCTCTCTCTCTCTCTCTCTCTCTCTCTCTCTCTCTCTCTCTCTCTCTCTCTCTCTCTCTCTCCCCACACACACCCCACCACACCCCCCCGAACTATAATTTTGGGAAAGAAATATAACAAAAAAGAAGAAGAAATTGGAAGGACACCTACGACCACATGCTGCTCTCCCTAAAAGCTTGTCTTCCTCACACCACCTCTTCAAGGGGATGAACATCCAAAACAAATCATCAAGAACCTGATCTTTCTCAAAGCAACAATCATTTGCTCTAGTTAGGATATCTACTCTTTTTTATAAATAATGAAATTACAGTTGCCCAATTTTGTCCCTCAACCATAATTAAACAGAAGACAATTAGCACAAACACAAAAAAATGATGCCAAGTCCTAGCATAACAGGATGACAGAAAAATAGATCGATGCTAATAAAACATAACGAACAACTGATTTTTCATGTATGGTGATCTCCACATAATATATGACCATCAAATGAAAATCACGTAAGCACACTCCATCACAATCATCCATCACATATGACTAATCTAGCTCCCACATCAAGGAGGAGGAGACCAAGATGGTGACAGAGGTTAGGATAAGGATTATCATGGAGGAGGAAAAGGTATCCTTTGATATCGCTGGGATTGCTCGGTCTCAGGGATCTCTTCTCTTTGAACCACTGAGATGGCTGCGATATTAGAGAAGGTGAACCTTGGCCTAAGAAAAATCCTTCCATTTCATGGTATGAGGTTGGCCATTCTTCATTATGAAAGTTATAGCTCCATGATGTTGTCTTCATATAGATATAATTTGTTAAATTGTTTACTAACGAATTACTTACCGACCATCCTATATCAGGTGACATAAGCTGGTCCGGAACCCTGCAATGGAACATACCTATAATACTACTGGTTGATAAGTGTTACATGGACAATGGCAGGAGATATGTGCTTGGCTATGCACTAATTAAATATATTAAGTTAGCTAGGTTCATCTGTGTTGGCAACTGGTCCATCGTCTTTGACTTACATATTGATCTGTTTTTTATGTAAACTTAAAACTCCTTAAAACTGCAAATTAAGTGTTCCCTTGTCTTGATATTAATGTATTATCTAGTAATGATGATCCCTTCATCCTTTTGTTGTTTGCAATAAATTATGTTTAAATTCTCTTCATGCTCTATTCATTGTAACTTGTAACCATCTTGGTATAATTTTTAAGTAGCTTCATTTCTTATGAAATGTTGATGGTTTCTGCTGGTCTCTCTAGGTTATAGAGTTGCATTTCACCACTTTATAAGGAGTAAGTGGATGAAACCTGCATTGCATGGGAAGTCAAAGAAAGCGCACAGTCCTCACACTGGTTCTGCTTGCAATTTGGGTGGGACAGAAAAAATCGCTAGAATACTATTTAAAAAGGAAAACTCAACTAGATTGAAAATAGAAACAACTTCTTTAGATTAGACATTCACAAAAGAACATAAACTCAAAAGAAAGAGGAGTGGAATGTCTGACCTACCATTGCTCATACCAGGATAAATTCCAGCAGTTGTTATTGCTGGAACACCAGCATCTACGGCTTTGTTATGAAAAGCCTTTGCTCGCCATGCATAATCTGTATCATCACAGACATCCACATAGGCTGTCTATTGCAAGAAATTGAAAAGAAAGATCAATAATAAAAATTGCACATGGAAACTCAGAGATGGTGGTGACATTTTATTATATAGCCTGTTTTCTCAAATAGATGAGGCCTTGCCATTATTTCCATCCTATGCCTTGTGTGAGGCTAAGAAAAAAAAACAAGTATACTCAAAAAGCTTAATTCTTTGACCTTTAAAAGCGCTCTGCACATATATATGATAGTTATAAAGCTTATGTGAACATGTGAATATTTTCACGTGTCAGAATAAAAGGTATGACATAAAAGCTTGAATTTGTCTAGTTCACAAAGGCATGGATTAGCATTTTTTAAAAGGAAAAAAAAACTAATCAACTTTTGATTTATCAGTTTATGTTTGAGAAAATTCCTTTGAAGTTGACCAGAAAAAATAGTCATACAGACAGAACAAACAACCGACCATCCCTAGAAACATGGTTAAGTCACTAGCTTTATCTAACTCATACAAATAAGAAAATTACAAGAGTCAAACAGCTGGATTAACACTCATCAAGTTACTATGATCTCCGAACATGTAACGATTCTGCCAGCACCCTCCTAGATATTTACAACAGAAAATATACTATAATTTCTGAAAGAAGTAGCCCATGCTGCTTGTTAGAATAGTCCAGGAGGCCCATATTGGGAAGCGACAAAATTATAATGTGCTTACAATAGTGGAGCCCTCTCCACTCAACACCTTAAGGTTTTGATTTGGATGGCCCAATTCAGTAACTCTAATATAGTATTAGACCCCATGGCTATAATTCGGGCCATGCATCCCGTGTTTGTCATGGTCCATGTGACAAAGCCTAAATTGGCCCCACATGAGAGGGCACGTTAGAATACTTATAATTGTGGAGCCCTCTCCACTCAACACCTTAAGATTTTGAGTTAGATGGCCCAATTCCATAACTTTAACACGGTATCAGAGCAGGTTTACCCATTGGATCTTGTATCCAGGGGGCTCCGTCTCTACTATAAAAAATGCCACAAGACGGTTGGTTCAGTGATGGGGGCATTGAGATTTAGTCCTATACTAGAAATCCATGGGCACCTTCCCTCTATATATGTGGGGCATTCCCTCAACTGAATGCCTAGGTTATGGGTTGATTTCGAGCCTTAACATTCCACTATTATAAGCACATTATGATTTTGTCCCTTTCCAATATGGGACTATTCTAACACTACTCCTTCTAGAACCCCCAAAAAAAATCTTCATCACACATGATCCAGGAACATCCTCCATGAACAAGAGAAATTGACCAGAAAACATTGAATTAGGCTGAGGTGTTTGCTCAAACGGTGCCAAAACTGTTAAACCTATGAATGACTGCTTGCTTAAATTTTAAGCTGATCACATTCTTGACCCACCAAATGGACAGGTGAGCCTGCCAATAAGTTGGAACCAAATAAATCAGAAGAAAGAAAAGAAAAATGTAGCTAAACTTTCACCTTGGTAGCAATTGCAGCCTCCAACACATTACATTTCTCCTCCCGTTGAAAAGGCCCTGCTGCATGAACTACTAAATCCACACCTGACACAGAAAATACATGAATAAAAAGCAGCTTGACTATTTGATTCTCAGGGTTGATAAGCAACAGCACATAAAAGTAGTTATTGTCCTCTAACTTGGTAACAAAGATTACATGCCGATTTAGAGCTACAAGATACAGATTGACAAAATATACATCAAAAGAATTAGTGTGGTATTTGCCATTTGGTATTTGATTTGGTGCAGGAAACTCTCTGGTCTCAAGTATTTGAGGAACAGCCACCTTTCAGCATTACAAAGGCAAAGAATCACTTTTTTTCCATTCTAAGACCAAGAATTTGGTATTAAAAGATTTTCACAAACATCAATGTTACCCCCATCTCTTCATGTGCATCAAAGCCAACCAATTTTGCTTCCTCTTCTGATTATTCATAATCATGCATAAATCTGCAACCGCCTTGATTGGTTTTCTCATCTTCTTTCTTCTACTGAAACTCATAATCATATGTACGACTTGTAAATCTCC
Organism: Amorphophallus konjac; assembly: GCA_022559845.1. NCBI lineage: Eukaryota > Viridiplantae > Streptophyta > Magnoliopsida > Alismatales > Araceae > Amorphophallus > Amorphophallus konjac. Next base: position 206,358 of record JAHNEJ010000640.1, read on the forward strand.
TGCCTCAAAATCTGAAAATCACTGTGTTCCAGCAGGCCACTTGAGCAAGCTTGCATGATATTCTCTCTCTATCTCTCTATCTCTCTCTCTCTCTATCTCTCTCTCTCTCTCTCTGGGCTGGCTAGTCAACTACCTGCTAATATTATAAGTCCTATTTATCCTCAAATCATGCATCTTCACTTTTCAGAAGGTAATGACCAGAAAATCAAAAATCTTTATGTAACAGAGCTTTCCGCAATTATCGACTCATCTCTCTCTTTCTCTCTCTCTTGGGGAGTGGGGGGGTGCCGGGTAGTCAACTTCCTGCAAAGTTTATAAGTCCTATTGATCCTCAAATCATGCATCTTCACTCTTCAGAAGTCAATGACCAGAAAATCAAAAACCTTTATGTAACAGAACTTTCAGCAATTATCAACTCCATAATTGTGCTGTTTAACATGCTTCTTTACTCCCACGGTCACAACCACCAGTGCCCCCCAAGCAGTGACAGGTTTCATACACTAGATATCGTGATTTACACATTCCCAGGAGAACGAACAAAAGCAAATCAAGATTATAAAACAGAAAGCTACACGCAAAAATTTCAAAGTATAGGAGGTTAATACTCGGAGGATTCATGCACCATTTAGAGCTGCTTCCAGTGACTTTACATTGTCAATGTCAACTTCAACAAACTCCGAGTTTTCACCAAGTGTAGATACTAGAGAAGTCCCCCTGGCCCTGTCCAGAAAAGATGTGTTTCAATGTTCCATCCAATAATTAACGTAAAGGGAAAAAGAAACAAGGAGAAAAATGATAGCACTAAATTCCCTCAATAAAACATGTACTTAGCATAATGAAAGCTAACCCCCTTCATTGAGAACCAAACTATTGAATGGCAGAAGCATGTGCCTTTTATAGAGGAATGTGGCATTATAGGTACAGCGCATACACAGTATTCTTTCTTCATAAGTAAGAAGAATATATTCATGTAAAGGGACATAGAGACACCTGGACTTTCTTATCTAATGTTAAGATCTAAGAATATGTAGTGCAGACACACAGGGTCGTTTTCCTTTATACTGATATCCAAATGTCCACTTTGTAATTTTTGCTAATACGATAGTGATTATGCACAAAGAACTTCATGTTTATTTTGAAAATATACAGCGATAAATGTGATATTTAAAATCATTTCAAATCAAACAAATATGATGATCAAGATGCAAGAACATCAGCAACCTGATCTTTTAGGCCTGCCCCCGCCATGTTCTCCAAATGGGGGAGCACTCCGGAGATCGTTTCTGGTGGGAACAAGGTGGGCACAGACCCGTGCCATCACCGGGCCTCCTCTTAGGGGCTTCTGGCTTCCGGGCGGTCCCGATGCCTATCTGGGATTCCAGTCAAAAGGGCCGACCTGCTACCGGTGTGGTAGGGTGGACCACCTGCAGCGAGGCTGCATCTTTCCGGTGGCAGATGGTCGAATGGGAGAGGTAAACAAGGAGGACCAGGGTGTCAGAGGGGCAAATGCTACCGTCCATCGGTCCAATGCCGATGTCACCCGAACAGGCAGAGCTCCCAGTCTAGGTAAGGGGAATACAGGGGGCTGCTTGGAAGGGGGCTCCTTACCGCTGACCTGGTCAACAGCCTGTTGGAATGGCTCAGGCATTGTTGCTGGGTTAAACCAGTTGAGGGGGATTGGATGCGGCAAGGGCTAAGCGGGTTCTGGACAAAAGGATGCAGGAGGGAGGCCAGCTGGGAAGTCACCCAGGTGAGCAAGGATGGCTTCCTGGCCATCAGGAGGAGAGCAGAGGATGTCTTAGCAGAGGCGTAGGCGGGTTCGCCCTGGCAGAATAGATCGTCCTCCGGGTGGCCAAGTGGGACGTGAGAAGAGGCACTTTTCCCGACCACAGGCTGTGCAAGATCTAGATCCGGCTGTTCGTGGTGCCCCTGTCATTCTGCGATGAAGCCTGTGTCGCCTGCTTGGTGAATCGTTTCACGCCCATAGAAGTAGAGACGGTCAGCCTGGTGACAGAAGGGGAGCTGATGGGACATGACGTGGTGGTCCGGGTTACTTGCCCAGGCGCGGTGCCGGCTGTCCTGTCTGTCGAGCTTAGCGGCCACCTCTTCCCAATGAGGTTTCTTCGCTGCCCAGAGCAGCACAGGACCACTGGACACAACGAAGATGAACAGGGTCATCTGGTACCCAGTTCGAATTCAAATTCAAACGTATCAGGCGGGACTTTAGGTAAGCTAACTACGTCAAATGCTGAACATTTTGACCGGACTGTACCCAAAGCTGAAAGCAGCAGACTGAACGTACCTGTTAACCCGATTGCACTCTATACAACCCGTGACTTACCCGAATCTGGTATGCTCGATCATATTGAGCCCAAGAGACCCATTACTGCACATCTTCCGTGCCCAACATCCCCAAACGGTGCTCCGCTGCCTCTACAGCGATGGGGCGACACCAGCCGCCTCATCAATCACTGTCGGTCACCAAGGAGTTCATTGGCCACCGAAATAGTGACCATCCCCATGTCACCCCTGCAGCGGCGGGACGGACTCTACTCAAAAAAGCTCCCCGGTTGGAGACGTAGGGAAGGAGGTTGGTCGGGCGGAAACCGGGCAGCTCAACTGTGGGGTGCCACTGCCGGCCACTAAAGCCCAGGTTGGTCCAGTCACTAGAGCAAGAGCCAAGTCCCAGACGGTCGGTACAGCGGCAAAGGAGGTTGGACTGGAGTCCCAAGAGCTACCTCATAGGGTGGACTCTCGTCCGGACAAGGTGACCTCACACCCCGTAGATGCTTGGAGGGGGGGACTGGGGCTCTATCCCTAGCCGCCCCACAGGACCGTGCAGCCCTTTATAGGAGGCTCCCTCTTACGATGTTGGAGACCCAGAAGGAGGACATCCTCTTCAATTTTCTGGAAGTAGACCAGGAAGCAGGCCCAATAGAGGTTATTTTAGGGATTCCCCTAGCTCAAAGAGGGGGTTTCCTATGGGATGAGTCAGCGGGAAAATGTAAGCGGGGGGGGGGGGGGGGGGGGGGGGGCTAACGGGGGAGGAGGTCAAAGAAATGGTTGGCTTGGTGGAGAGGCTAACCGAGTCACACATCAGGGAGCTAGCAGAGAAGGTTGGGGTGTCTTTCACTGGACTTGAGAAAGATATCAAAGACCTGTTCAAGAAGGTCTAGAAAAGATGGCTCATCTCTATGGCGAGAAAGGTTAAGGGAGGGAAATCTGGAAAAAAAAAGTGGAAAAAGTAGCGCGGGAGGAATAAGGGCAGAGGGGGTGTAGGGGGAGGCGGAGAGTGGGATCTAGTCCTTTTCCAATGAGGACTGTATCGTGAAATGTGAGGGGGATATGTGGGAGGGAAAAGAGGAGGGTGGTGAAGGACCTAATTAGGCAACATGAGATGAGTATATTGTGCTTACAAGAGTCCAAATGTAAGGAGGGTGGAGAGAATATCATGAAGGAAATAGGGGGCTCAAGCTAATCTAAAGGTGTGGGATCCTCGGCTAAGGGGAGAGAAGTGGGCATTATGGTGTTGTAGAATGAGTCAGGTGGAGGAGATTAAGGAGCGAAGAGTCGTCGGCAAAGGGGCACTTCCCTATCCTTCCATAGTTCTAAGGATGGTTTCTTGTGGGATTTCATTAGTGTGTACAGGCCGCAAAACAGGGAGGGGGGGAAGCACTTTGGGATGATCTCCTCCTCTTCCACTCTGGTTCTGGCTGGCCATGGTGTGTAGGGGAAATTGTAATGCCGTGGTTTCTCCGCTTGAGAGGTCAAGAAGCTCCTCCCCCTTGACGAAGATGGAGGAATTCAAGGATTTTATCTTTGAAGTAGCACTGATTGATGTACAAATTTCCAATACTCAGTTCACATGGTCTAACAAGAGAATGGACCCATCACAATCCAAGCTTGATAGATTTCTTGTCTCTGTTGATTGGGAAGATCACTTCCCACAAAAGGAGGCCCTTGCATTGACGAGAATTGTCTCAGACCACATGCCCATATTGCTTAGGACTTCGAGCAAGCAGTGGAGGAAAGCACGTTTCAGAATGGGAAGTTATTGGCTCAAAGAAGAGGACTTCTTGAACAACATCAGAGAAGTTTGGGATACCCGGAGGTAGGAGGGATCCGATATGGCTAAGCTGATCGGTAAGATGAAATACTTGGCACAGGAGCTGATCAAGTGAGGAGCCACCAAAACTCTCCCTAGCAAAGCAACGAAGGAAAGGATTATGGAGTAGTTAGAGGGGCTAGAGGCTTTAGAGGAGGTAGGGCTACTAGACGAGTAAGACAGAATTCAGCGAGACATCCTTATCAAAGAAGAGATCTACTAGAAACAGAGATCAAGAGAGAGATGGGTCAGAGAGGGGGATAGGAACACTTCTTGTTTCCACAGGGTTACATCAGGGAGAAAAAGGGTAAATTGCATCAAGCATGGTCTGTAGGACAGCCCAGTACGTATCGATACTGGGCGATACGTACTAGTACTGGCCTTAATCGGGATAGTTCGGCCAGTTTGATCCCGAAATAGGCCGATACACATTAAAAAAGAAAAAAAAAGGCTAAACCGGAAGAACCGGGGTGGTATTGGCCGAATTGACCAATACGCCCCGATTAACCGCCTGGTAATAAGGGTTTATCCTCTCACAGGCTGTACTTTGCAGTCCCATGAGAGAAAGACCCTAAACCCTTCACCTTTGTGCAGCTCCCTCCCTCCCTCAGCCAGCTAGCCAACAACCGCCCACCAGAGCTCCGACAGCCACCAGCATCTCAACGGCCACCACAGCAGGCGATCACCCCACCGTGAACCAGATCCCATCGAAGACTGCAGCCGCAAAGCACTCACAGGCCGTGTGCAGCCACCTGGACGCCGACGATCGCCGCCAACTACCACTAACGAGCAGATCCAGTCGCTGGCGACTAGATCCGGTCATTTCCTCGCCAGAAAACTCCATTTTCAACTAAAAAGATAATTTTTACTCAAAAAAAGTGTTAAATAAAATTATAGAATTGCATCTGATGTGCCCTAATTGGGCCATTAGGGTTAATGAGTGCTTACTTACACTGATAAATCAGATGATCTCCAATTTAAGCCCTAATTGGGATTCTAAATTGGGGCTTTTCTGAAATTAACGTAATTTAATTGCAATTGAACATCAATTGCATCTTATGTGGTCTAATTGGGGTTAATGAGTTTAGAGCTGAGAAGTCTCTTGTCTCTTTTATTTGTGCTAGAGTGAGGGAATGGGTAGAGTTACTTTGTAACGTGAATTCCCTCAACTCCCCTCTTTTTATTTTGTTGGGGAGCTAGTGAGGTTCGCACCGTTTTGGTGTAATCTCTTTGTATAGGGTTTTTGGGAGCTACTTGAACATACTTGTAGATCCCTTACTCTTTTTGATTTAATACAATTGTGGTACTACCCACTTTCAAAAAAAAATTGGGATTAATGAGTGCTGAATTGCACTCTGATTTAATGTAAAACCAGATAATCCCTAATTTCGATGCTAATTAAGGTCTAAAATTGGGACTTTCAAAATTTAACCTAATTTAAATGTTGAACATCAATTGCATCTTATGTGACTGTTGCACCCGAAATTATCTCAAGTTACTTTGAGAGATTGTTGCTATGCAACGTTCGACGACAAGGATGGCCTATCGTCAACACCGTCGAACTACGGAGTATCTCCGTGATTTAGGGTCTATTGATCCGACAATATTATCATGGTCGACGTCGTGGCAAGAAGGTTAACAAGGAAGAAACATGTGCATACCGGTCCGAGTAGCCGAGCAAGTGTATCACACGGCACAGACGGGCGCAAAGTTTCCTCCCTACGCGGCGACGAGCGACCAGACAAACAAACAATGCTCCCTCTGCGGACGCGATGCTGCCACGCGGCGAAGGAGCGATCTCCCCGAGATATATAGCTCCACCACGGCTCTTCTCCGACCCGGGACGACGAAAACGGAGCGAAACGGCGTCGAGAGGGGTCAAAAGGCGTCCACCTGGGTCAAACGACCCCTTTGCGTCGAACCGCGGAGGAAAAAGGGCCGTGCGGCCCCCCCGGGACCCAGCGGGGTCGCGTGACCCCCGAGGGCCCAGCGACCCCGCTGGCCCCCTGGCGGGGTCACGCGACCCCCCGGGGGCCCACGCGACCCCGTCGGGGTCCGCCCTTTGGTGGGGTTGCGCTCCCGTCCCGGGGTCGCGCGACCCCGCCCAGGTCCGCCCCCCCTCCGGGGTCCGGGCCTTCAAAAAAAAAATAATTTTAAAAAAAAAAGTTTTTAACCCCCTCAGAGGGGTCATTTGGCCCTTTTTGGTGGCCAAATGGGTCAAAATGACTTTTTGCCACCCCACCTTGACAGAATCGGGGCAAATTCGTTCATTAGACCCCTCTGGGCCCTCCCGCCTTCTATAAATAGACCCTAAGGGTCCAAGAGGAAAACAAAAAACAACAAGGACACAGAGCATTACGAACGTACGGAGCATCCAACACTTGGAGTTTGTTCGTTTGTTTCGGCCCGTGTGGGGTAAGTCCCCGGGTCTTGTATTTATGCCCCTATAGGATATATTTACATTAACGCCCCTCAGCGGACCATGTTTGTAATTATGCCCCTCAGCGGGCCATGTTTTGTAAGTCTTTACGTCCCGGGACGACTAAGTCACGTGGTTCTGTCCTTACAATGGCGGAATGACAAAAACGTCCTCCCCGGGATTGTAAAAGACCAAAGTCCTGTAATTTGCAGTTATATCCCGCAATCCTTTGTAATTGGGACTACGTCCCTATCTTCCGCTCTAATGCGGACTTTTGTACAGTCGACAATTCACCGACAATCCTTGTACCCATTTGGGCCATAAATGCAATCTATGACTTCATATGTCTTCTTTATGCATTGACTGGGAAAAATTACAAGAAAATTCCCGATTTGTCAAAATTGCACATATACCCCTCCTTCGGCCAAATTGACAGATGTGTGCCTTCTATGAAGCCCCTTGTCATTCCTTCGGTCCGGAAGTGTTGTCAGCTCAGTCCAGCACTCGGGTATCATTTCAAACCTAGGTCTAGGGTCTGGTAAAATTACCAAAATACCCCTGTGACCTAAAAATGGCCTCAGAGCCCTTGAAACACTCCAGAAACGGCTTCCATGCCTTGGGGAGTCAGGAACCCGATCCTACTTCCGTTCCAGTCCAGAAATTTCATAAATACCCCTGGCCTGAGAAAATTACCAAAATACCCCTAGGGTGGTAAAATTACCAAAATACTCTCGGGGTCCAAAAAACTTCTCTCTACTTCAAAAACGCCTACGGCTTCCGCATATTTACGTTTCTATTCCTAAATGTCAGGATTTTGTTCAGACTTAGCCCAAACTCTATTAATATATTGGTGGTAAAAGAGTGGTCATGGAGAGTCTCTCGAGTGAGCCTGCCCTCCACATCAGAACCTCTATAGAAGACTTTGGGACTTCTTTGACAGTTAAACAAAGGTGTTCGGACGTTAGGCCGATGTAAATCAACACTGACTCCGGTCAGTGGGGAAAGGTCCAGCACTTGAACCCAAATCGTCGGATACGACGCGCATACACGGAATCACCCTCTACTCAGATGGAGGGGATGTTTCGTTTCAAAAAGAACGAAAATCTACCTTTTATCCACGATAAAAGTCGATCTAGATTTTTTCCGTGTCTCACAGACTGGCACGCCCGGTGGGACCTTTCCCGCCTTTCTTCTTTCTGTCAAAGAAAGTCCTCTAAACCTTCTTCAAGGTTCTGATTGCCCCTCTTCCTCTTACAGGACGGGAAGAGGAGGGAGCATCTCTCTGTTCGTTTAAGAGTTCTTTGTGCATCTGCACACCACTCCGTTCGTGCTACGCACCACCACCATCACCAACATCAGCGATAGCGATGGCAGCCGTCACCTACGGCCCCGAGATCGTTGCCAACCATGCCAGGATCGGCTACCTGGCAACGCCACTTGTTTTTGGCGACTTCCCAGCGGTCGTCGGCTCGCCCTTCTTCTTGGGCGTGGTACCGGTGGCTGAAGCCAGTTCAGCCACGCCTGCAACAACCGTCGGGGGCGTCAGGCCCTCGGCCCCATCAACTGGCCGGGTCCGTCCGGTCAAGAAGACAGTCGTTGAGGGTGTCAGACCCTCTGCTCCAACAACTGGCCGATTTCATTCGGCCAAGAAGACTTCTGAGGGCGTCAGGCCTTCTGCTTCAATTGCTGATCGGGTCCGCTCGGTCAACAAAACAACTGTCGGAGGTGTCAGGCCTTCGGCTCCAACAACTGGCCGGGTCAATCCGGTCAACAAGACCATCACTGGGGGTGTCAGGCCCTCAACCTCAATTGCTGGTCGAGTCCGCTCGACTAAGAAGACAACTGTCGGGGGTGTTAGTCCCTCGGCCCCAGCCACCGGCCGGGTTAGTCCGGTCGACAAGGTCGTCTCTGAGGGCGTTAGGCCTTCGGCTTCGTCGATTGGTCGGGTTCACCCGGCCAAGGAATCAATCACCAAGGGTGTTAGACCCTCTACTGCAGCATCCGGCCGGGCTCGCCCGGTCAAGGGGACCGTCCTTAAGGGTGTCAAGCCCTTCATCCCAACAACCAGCCGAGCTCCATTGGCTGCTCCGTCAACGGCCGAAGGTGTTAGGCCTTCTGCCCCAACTGTTGGCCGAGTCTTCTCGGTCAATCAAATCACTGCTGGCGTCGCTCATACTCAACGTGGGCAACGCCGCCGCCGCAACGACGCCAACTCCAATGCGGCCACCCTCAGAGGTGCTGCCCTTGCTCAACGGGGGCAACGCCGCCGTCGTCCGGATGACGCCATGCCTATGGCGGGTGCCACCACCGCCGCCCTTGCCCAATGGGGGCAGCGTCGTAGCCGCAAGGGTGCAAGGCCCGAAGCGGCTGTCTCGCGCTCCGGCAAGACAGTAATTGTCGGAGACATCCGCATCCGGCTCGATGGAGGCGAGCCGGTCTTGCCACAGGACCGTCATGTCCCGACTATTTCTACCTCCAACCGCTTCGAGCCTCTCCGACAGGTTCGAGAGAAAGGAGCGAAGAAGGAGAAGTCTGCCGTATCGGCGGCAACTCAGGGCCCTCTGCAACGGCCCAAGCCACGAGCTCCCCGTCCAAGGACAGGGGGCAACCCAATTGAGGAGCATCAGCTCCATTTGAAGAATATCTGGGTCACCAAGGAGGAGGCCCGAATCATAAGGCGCGCGAGGGCGGAGGAGCCCTTCCGCATGTCAGAGCTTCAGCGGATGCGAAGTCCGCCAAGCACTGAGGCCTCGACGTCTGCGAGATTTACATCTCAACCCCTACGGGGACAAAAGCGCCGAGGAGTCGGCAAGAAAGTGCGACCGACCTCCCCGTGGGCTAGTTCCACGCACACGGAAGAGGATCGCTCACCTCAAGCAGCCACATCCCGAGTGGCTGTCTTCAACAGACTTGGGAGGCCGCCCAAGCCGGAGCGACAACCGCCCAAGAAAAAGCGGGTGGTCCAGGTGACTGATGACACCGTCAAAGTGTTCACCTGTTACGCCACCTCCGGCGAAAAACAGCCCGAAGGCACCTCGGGGGAACTCAATCAGCCTCTTCAATACTCGAGGAGGTCAAGGTCCGGGTCCCGGGGCCTGGCACAAACACAACAGGCGCCGGCCGCCGGAACATCTCAACCCGAGCCGGCACGGCAAGAAGACCGCCAGGAAGACGTCCACAGTATTGATGGGGACAGTCACTCCCGGCATGAAGAAGAACTGGGGGAAGAACCACGGGCCCCCACATTGGACGAGCTTCAACGGGAAAACCTAGAGCTCAAGAACCTGCTACAGTCGCTTTTGCGCGAAAAGGAGGTTCCTTCCCCGCCTCAGGCGGCGCCGGCTGGAACGGATCAGCAGCCTCCGCCCATTCCAGCAGCAGCCAATGCCTCTGTCACCGCTGCAAGACTCCCACTGGCGGTGGACTTTGAAGTCCCGCCGCATGAAGCCAATGCGCAGTCATCTGCTACTCCTGCCGCAAAAAGTCTCATGGCGCAGAAGCAGATGATTGAGCGCATCGTGGAAGCGAAGTTCGCTCAACATGGCGAGGGTGTGGCCACCGTTGATTTGTACAGCGTGCCATATCCCCTTCGTCATCAATTGAAGAAGCTTCCACCAGATTGCCCGAAGGCCCCGAAACTTCAGAAGTTCAACGGGCAGGGTTCTCCGCATGAACACCTGGCCTATTACATGACGGCCATGGGTGAACTAGCCCTGGAAGAGGCATATTTGCTGCGGTATTTCGCCACGTCCTTGACTGGCACCGCCTTCCAATGGTATTCAAAGTTAAAGTCCAATTCAGTATCTGATTGGGCTGATATGCAAAAGAAGTTTGTCGACCGCTTCCAAATGGTCGAACGCAAAGTCTCCTTAGCAGAGCTTTGTTCCCTTCGACAGAAGAAGGGTGAGACAGCATTAGACTTCATCAAGCGATGGAGGGACATCAGCATGCGCTGCGATAACCCTCCGACGCCTGAAGATGCGATCACCATCTGCCGTAGGGGTCTCTCGGCAGAAGTCAGCGAAAAGCTTCTGGGCTGCAATATCAGGGGCTTCGACCAGCTCAACACGGTTGTGGCGGAGATTGAGATGTTCTTCGCCGATCACCCTGCACAAGCCTCTACAAAAGGAAAACCCTCCAAAGACCATCTGGCTAGCGGTAAGGAAGTGAACGCCGTGGACTTCTCCCCGACGAATGGAGATAAAGGGGAAGGAAAGTCCAAAGGAAAAGGCAAGAAGTCTGGTGATAAGACAAATGCGTCTTTCTTAGCGGAGAACATGAAGACGCCATATTCCTTCAGAAAGGAACATACCAAGATGCTCTTTGATCTATGTATGAAGGAGCAGCTCGTCACTCTGCCGGATCCGCGGAAGCCCGCGGAGGTGGATAAGACAGATGATCCAACCTATTGTGTGTATCACCGGAGGCTGGGTCACACGGTCGGGGATTGCTATGTTTTCAAGAATATAGCAGAAGAGCTCATTCAAAAGGGCTTGGTAAATATGCTGGGCCATGCGGTCGACCCACCCCAGCCTCATCCGTGGAGCCGATCGAACCGGTCGGCTAACGTGGTCCATATGGTGGCGATGGCTTCAAGCTCCAATGCCTCCGAAACCGGGCCCTCAAGTCGACAGCCCAATGGTGGTCCCAGAGCCACTCCTCCTCCATTCCCTGAATGTCTAGCATTGCGAAGAATCATTCGGAAAATCCGAGGGGAGATCCGGCAATTGCAACTGGAACAAAGGTGCTTGCTGCAGTTCCTAGAGAGTATTGATCAGCAGTTGTCCACCTTCCCTTTTGGCTCGTTTGCCAGAGGGTTAGCTCCAGCCCACATACGGAAGGCGGGTGTATCACCCACGGGTCGGGCCCCGCTCAGGGGTTGGCTCTCTGAACAGTCCTCAGATTCATCTGAAGACAAGGAGGACTCATAGGAAGATGTGGAGGCTCCACTTCAAGTCGAGCCCCCGGAGAAGTTATACTCCTTCCCTTGCGAGAAGACTCCAAACATCTTCTTCGCATGCCAGCGAGCAGGGCTAATCAGCCCATCACCTCTGGAGCAGACACCAGGTGCTGCTTTTCATCAGGGCTATTGCCCATATCATGAAATTGTTGGCCATGTTATCCACAATTGTGAGCCGTTCAAGGACCTCGCCGAAGAC